>BLSH010231591.1:160215-176104 GCA_018402905.1 Glandirana rugosa
TCTACTAACCAACGAGTGCCAAATTGGTGTTCTCGACTTGTGAAGGTTTTGACACGTGGAAGGAGATGTCCTATTGGTCTTCTCCTTAAGGGAAAGATGACGACTTGTGCTTGTGTGTTCAGGCAAAGGTAGATGCTATCTAAAGATAAACGAACGAAAAAAAGAGAGTCTACTCTCTACTTCCAAGAAGAGGATAGGAAATAACATTGGAAAGAGGATGATGGTTCGTAATGTCGGCGTCCATTCTTTAATTGGTGAAAGGTTGGTCCGGTTAAGACTGTAAAGAGAGGATGTACATTATTAGTAACAAAAAAAAGATCTTTTAATGAGTCTTGGGAATATATATATAATGTTTGGGGGTTCTGAGTAATTTTCTAGAAAAAAAACAATGATTATTACATGTAGGAGAGAAATGTCAGAATTGGCCTGGTTGGAAAGTGGTTAATTTCTTACCTGCGGCTGTAATGCTTGGTAGTAGGAGAAAGGTTACAATAAAGGATAGGAGAAGAACCTTCATCTCTCATCTGAGAGAAAAAAAGCAAGCAAATAGAAATCTATCGTAGATGGAAACGGACTTGTGTGTTCGTGTTCAGCAGTAGAAAGGGAATTCCTCTTCTGGTTATCCTGTAGAGGAAGGTGCACAGTTTTGGAAGTGTTCAGCTCTTGTGGTTAAACCGTGAGCAACCAATCATCTACTAGGTAGCAGCACAACACTTATAAGTCCTATACATGTACAGTACATGTTAAAGACCCACAATTTTGTGGCCTGTGCTGCACCACAGTGGCACCACAGTGGCAGAAACCAGCAGCCATTATTTTGCCCAGAAGACTACCTCCATCTGCCATTTTTTAATCCCTTCACACCGACAATACACAAATATGCAGCTTCTCAGGGGGTGGGCCTTGGCACTGAATGGCCTCATATTTGTGTACCACACTGCAAACACAGCGGTGCTGAGAGCGCCCACGATCGTGTGACCATAAACCCCACCCGCCTCCTGGCATCTGAAACTCCTTAAAGGGCTGAGAGGCACCATCACTTCTCTCCACCAGCATGTGGAATTTCGTAAGGTAGTAGGAGGCAGAGGAAGAACATGAGGAGGAAGGTTGTGGTGTTGGCGGTGAAGAGAAATATTAGAGCTGTGGCAGTGGGGAGGAGGATTGGGCTGCTGCCAGTGAGGAGGAATGTTGTGCTGGCGGTGAAGAGAAATATTAGAGCTGTGGCAGTGGGGAGGAGGATTGGGCTGCTGCCAGTGAGGAGGAATGTTGTTGCGCTGGCTAAGGATGAGGTCAGGTTTGGTTAGCGGGAAGTTCAACAACCCCAGTCCATAAACCCCAAGTCTAAAGGGAGGTGAAACTAGCTAGATCTTTTTTCTCATGACTTTCATTACTAAAAGTCAAGCTATTATTGCAAAAAGGGCACAGGATACTGGGCATTGCCATTAGGGTCATGGGTACAAGTGCTAAAAAGTGGGGGGGTTTTGTTTGTTTTTTCTTTTTTTTTCCTTTTTTTTGATAGATATCAAACAATTTTGCTTCAGCAAAAATCACATCTTGAAAGGGCACACACGGTCCATAGATCATATTCCTTATTTTATCATTTCAACGATAATAAACTTTTGATTCAATATTGTCGTGACTGTACACTTATCTTAAAAAAAAACCTGAAAAACAGGGTGCACATGCGCGGAGCTCCATGGCGGTTGCCTGACACAGGAGCTCCGTCCCTTCATGGTTCTTCAGAGCCTCTAAAGCCAACAGTGGAACTCGGCTGACCCGCTCGTGAAGCTGGAAGGCAGGGGATAACAGCGGGAACGATCCGGAACAGAAACAGGGATGGAGTCCGCACCGTGATTTGCGAGCCCGGCCGCTTGTAAATCGAGGCCGCGGCTTAGGACTAGCAAGCGAGCGGACCGCGAGGCTTCCAGGTGATGGGGGTGCAGATTCTCCGGAGGCTGTGAGGGTCTATTCGGGGGAACTTGAATGTTTCTTTACCCCTCAAGGAACCCTACCAGGGTAATTTAAACACCAACTATAACGGCCCCGGAGAATTTTATAAAGGTGTGAGAATTGCTATTGAAACATAGAACCCAGGCCTAATAACTCAGCTACAACCAGCCTTGGCCCTTGGGAACTTTAGAAGCTTTCTGCTTCAATCATATAAGCTGCAAGATTAACGCTTCCTTTTCCAGTAGGGAGCCTTCCCAACCTCATATTGCCACATTGCTTGTCCCTATAATACTCTTTAATCTTTCACACAAGAACAATTTATCTCTCATTATTTGGGTGCTCTGGGGGGATAGAACACCTCTCCCTGCCCTATTGGTTAAATACTCAATGCCCTGAATATGCAGTCGGGAGCAGTCAGAAGGGACCTCTCCCGTCAACCTGGATTTGATAACCCAGATCCTAAAGGCCCTCAGGGGTCTAAAGGTCCCATTGTGTCCCATTTTTTAGTTATATAATTTTCCTCCTTTCCCCTGGTTACGTTCCATTCCCCATATAAACAGATTTATATCCAAAATACACGGTTTTACAAGATTTGGAATAAAACCCACCATAAACATGGCCGCTCACAATAGCTGAGACATTTTTTGAGTATTTAAGGCCGGCATACAGTGACAAGCACCGCTCCTGTAGACATCCAATGACGAAACACATAGGGCGGGGCTCAGGCGTCACAAACGTCACTTCCGGTTTTTAGTTTTCAGGAGAACGCAGGAGACACGGCGTCTCCTCCTAGGAAACTTGCAGCTGTATTTTATTATATTGTTTTTACCTTTTTGCTGATGGTTTTTTAGCTTAATAAATTAGCAATATTGCACAAGATCGAGTTTTTTATTTTTTATGGTGTACACCTTGGGATACGGAGAGAGGCAAAGGAGGCCAGGAGACCAGGAGCACACGGACCGGGAGGAACGCCATTTCCAAAGAGCACAGGGGGAGCTGTGCAATTCTCCCAAAACGTCAACCCCTTGAGTGGGGAACGTTTTTCCGAAAATCCACCAGCACGCTGGAAATTTCTTACCCACACTAATTATCAAGCAAATTTAATAATAAAGAGAGCAGCGCCAATACCACCTTAATACCATTATATTACCCAAACTACCCATTCCTGGGAAGTTCGGTGGAGGCAGCAGCTCTCAGAGTATATTTATATCCGTTTGCGCGGAACATACCTTTTCTTCTAAAGGTCCCCACCCTACTCTTGGGTCCATAGAGGTAATGGAAGCCGGGTCAGATGGAGGTTCACATGTACTACCTTCTCAAGGGCCTCCTCCTGGCTCTCTGCCTTCGGCACAGATCCTCTCTCCGGCCTCCACAATTTCACTATTAGAACGGACCTTGGACGAACTCATAACAACACCATTCAAGGATCAGAGTCCGGGCAACCCTCTAGTGGATCCGGCTACACCACCAGCCCCAATACCACAATCAGACTTCCAGATGATGATGGAGGTATTCTCCAAAATGCTCTCTAAAGGCCTTGCCCAAACAGCTTCTCAGATTACCTCTGTAATTCAGGCTGATCTTCAGGGCCTGGGCACCAGAATAGATGCAATAGAACAGAAGACGGACCAATCAGTTTCTAGAATCAATCAAAACACAGCACGTATTCAGGATCTCCAAGATCAACTGGAAGCGGCTTTATCCAAAATAGACAATTTGCAAAATCGCTCTAGACGCCATAACTTTCGAATCCGGGGGATCCCGGAGGCCATCACAGATGTGCGTGCGACAGTGACTGATTTTATTAAAGAAATCATCCCAGGTATCCCGGAACATTGCCTGGAATTAGACAGGGCTCATAGAGCTCTCTCAAACCCCCAAGGTTGGATGGCCTTCCCAGAGACATAGTGGTAAAACCGCACTTCTATGGAGTTAAAGAAGAGATCATGAAGTTCTCAAGATCCAATCCCAATCTCTCTATTCAAGGCCACTCTGTCCAAGTTTTCGCGGATTTATCTCCGACTACTATTCAAAAAAGGAGAGCTCTTAAGCCCCTTCTGGAAATTATCAATAAATCCTCCATGAAATACTGGTGGTCTTTCCCCTTCCGGCTGTCTTTCATCGTCAAAGGCAAAAAATTTGGTTTCTCCTCATTCCAAGAAGGAGAACAGCTTCTGATCAAGCTCAATTTCATATCACTGGACTCCTCTTCTGCTTCTCTTCACAAGAACACGGGACATTCCAAAAGACCTTCCCCTTAGAGCCCCATTCTTCCGTTGTGGCAGAGACAACAAAAGAAGAAGGCCAAGGATTCCCACCCTCCATGACGTTGATCTCCACTTGGGTCATTTTTGACTCCTTTCCACCGGGTTCATCTGATTCTTCAGCCCCTTCTCCTTGGGGGCCTTAAATTTGCTTGTTTAATATTATTTTCAATATGCATTTTTAGTTATTTTATGATCTGGGGGGTCTGGGGTCGACTCTCATCCATGCCTTTTCCTGGGCTTTGCCCTTTTTGAGGAGGCTGGAGGTGGGCCGGCTGTTGGATGCCCCCATTGCTTGCTTGTTAGTTTGGTATTTTCTTGCTTGCTCCACTCAACATGCTGTGGACTTACTAAGCGGACCCCTAGGGGTCCTGGCCATATATGTTTTATTTTTATGTTTATATAGTTTTGGAACCGGAGGTGTCCTGTTTGCAGGTCCCGAAGTGTCCATCCTGTTGTCTCCGACTCATTCAGCAGGTAGCCCCCTAGGGGGGCGTTCAATATTTACCCTTAGCCCAAGTTAATTTTGTTGCTATCGAGTAAGCCACCAGTTCAATCCTTGTTTTGGCTCCAAGAAGTGTCCGGGAGGGAGGCCATGCTCCTCCCTCTGATTTGGAGATGCTCTCAATGATAATCCCCAAGTCAGATTTAGCTCTGCTGTTTGGGCAGACACTTTTGTCACTTTTCCCGATAGTGAGGAGTCTACATAGTCTCCTCCTTCCCGGGAATTTGGGGGGATTCGTGGCTAGTTTTTGCCAATTCCCCCCTATACTTGTTGTCTTTGTCTTTCTTCTACATCTCTTGCGCTATCCTTTTGTTACCTTTCTGTTTTTTCATTTCTTTTTCAGACACCAGGAAAGCTTACCTCGTAGAAGGTCCTCATGGACCAAATCCATCATCGCCAGATTGGACGGGCCCCTCCTTGGGTTGGTTTGGGTTTGGGTGAGTCATAGCCTATTGCAACCTGTAGATCGGTATTCACATGGTTACCATGTCCACTAATTCACCTTCTTATCTGAGAGTGGCATCTCATAACGCACAGGGTCTCAACTCCCCTGTAAAACGGAAAAAGTATTTTAATTTAGCCCGCTCCCATCACCTAGATATATTCATGATACAAGAAACCCACTTTAATGAGCAATATATCCCCAAATATATTCATCCATATTACCCACAGTTTTTTCTGGCAAACGTGCCAGATAAAAAAAAGAGGAGTGGGAATCTTCTTTGCTAAGCACTTAACTTTTACCCCCATAGAGGAAATCAAGGACCCAGAGGGGAGATTCATCTTTCTGAAAGGGTCCCTGGGGGGAGTGATGTATTCTCTCGTATCATATTATGCTCCAAACTCCGGCCAGGTTAAATTTTTTCAAGGGTTATTTGAGCGTATCCTTCCCCTCCTTGAGGGAAAAGTCATTATGGGAGGGGATTCAAACTTAGCCCTCGATCCTATTCTTGACAAATCTGGCTCAGGAATACCCCGTCTTATCCGGCCCCCTAAACACAGCCTAAAGCTCGCTAGACTCCTCTTCTCAATAGGATTTATAGATATCTGGAGAGAATTAAACCAAAAGGTGAGGGACTACTCGCACTATTCAGCTCCACATAAGAGTATGGCAAAAATTGATCACATATTTGTTCCGGCATCTTTGTCCCCATTAGTCCTTAAATCCTCCATCAGGGACTCTCCTCTGTCTGACCATTCTCTAGTAACAATTCATATCAAAGTTGATCCAGGACGGGTGAAGAACCCTCAGTGGCGCTTAAATGAATCTCTCCTCAACAATTCAGTGCACTGTACTATGTTAGAGAAGGAACTTAAAGAATACTTCCACAGGAACGATACTACCTCAATTTTATGGGCAGCCCATAAAGGGGTTATGAGAGGAAATCTCATTCAATTATCAGCCAGATTAAAAAGGGGAAGGACGATGGATATTGAGAATTTGGAGAAAAAATTCCAAGATCTGGCTAGGTTGCATAAAAAGCATCCGACCCATCATTCTTGGGCTCAACTTGAGGCGGGAAGAGTTGCCTTGAATCTTGCACTAATCACCAAAGCTGAGAAGCAAATTCAATGGTCCAGAGCTCACTGGTATTTACAAAGAGACCATATAGGCCCTAAACAGGTGGCCAGGCTATCCCCTAGATGTCGCACTTTCTCTTTTCCTAAGGTCAGGGACCACTCGGGCTCCCTCACTCAGAACCCAAAAAGAATCATGGCCTCCTTCCAAAATTTTTACGCCACACTCTATGACAAAGGGCAAACAGCCTCTCCCTCCTCCCTCAAAGCTTTTCTGAATTCCATCACCCTTCCTAGACTGTCTGATGACCATGTAGCTTCCCTAGAATTACCGTTTAATGACGCAGAGGTGTTGGAGGTGATTAAAAATCTCAAGAAAGGCTCAGCCCCTGGTCCGGGTGGCTTCTCCACAGGCTACTATAAAACATTTGGCCCAGTATTATCCCCATACCTAACGAAATTCTTTAACTCCCTAAGATCTGGAACAAGCCTGGAAAGCGATGCCAATAGAGCATTTGTGTCGGTCATTCCCAAACCCGGAAAGGATCATTCCGATGTCAGTAACTATAGACCCATCTCTTTGATAAATAACGATCTTAAAATTATGACTAAAGTTTTAGCTAATAGACTGTCTAATTTTACAGGACAATACATCCACAGGGACCAAGTAGGATTAATCAAGGGTAGGCAAGGTCCCGACCAGATTCGTAGAGCAGTGGATATTATATCGCTACTTAATTCAAACTGGGACGGGAATGCCACCCGGGAGGGTTATATTCTATCAGTCGATTTGCAAAAAGCTTTTGACACGGTAGATTGGACGTATCTCGTTGAAGTATTAAAGAGATGGGGCTTTGGACCTAGTTTTATTCAAACTCTTGAAGCCCTTTACTCAAATCCTAGTGCCCAAGTCAAATTACACAATTATTTCTCTGACCCCTTCCCTATTTTTCGTGGCACTAGACAAGGATGCCCCTTGTCCCCTCTGATTTTTGCAATTGCGATGGAGTCTTTGGCTATTGCCATCAGAGACAACCCAGATATCCACGGGATTACTTGTGGCCAACATTCACATAAGTGTGCGCTTTTCGCGGACGATTTACTTCTTTTCATCTCTTCCCCCCCTCACATCCACCCCTAAGATCATTCGGCTCCTTCAACTTTTCAGTGAAAGTGGGCTATGTGTAAATTGGTCCAAGTCGGCGGCTCTAAATATATCAGTACCAGAACAGACTATACTCAGAATTAAAAACCAGTATAAGTTTTGCTGGAAATCTTCCCAGCTCCCTTACCTGGGGGTCAGTCTGACAGCCAACATTAACAAACTCTTTGAAGCAAATTATCCCCCTCTCCTTGAGAAATTAGCTCAGGACCTATCTATTTGGGATCAGGAGGGCATATCCTGGCTGGGTAGGCTACACGTGATCAAGATGACCCTCCTCCCCGGGATCTTATACTTTTTTAGGGCTCTCCCTATTCAAGTTAGGAAATCTGACCTGCAAAAACTGCAATCCCTGATTTTAAAATTCATCTGGGCCCGTAAAGGCTCCAGATGCTCTGCCAAGGTACTCTTTAGGAAAAATAGTCAAGGGGGCCTTGGTCTCCCACACCTCTTTAAATACTATCAGGCAGCTCAACTGGCCCAGTTCTCAATCGTCTTCTCTAAAGGGTACATGCCGGCTTGGGTCAAAATAGAGAGACAGGCAGTTCCCCACAGCACCATTGATTTTCTGTTAGGCATCCCCCTAAATCAAGACCCTTAATTCTCTCTCCAACATTGTCTCACTCTATGGCCCTTTGTGACTCGGTTCTCAAGTCCCCCAACTTAATCTCTGCCCTTCATCCTCTCACAAATATTTTTCATAATCCTCTATTCCCCCCCGGTTTAGATATTAAGGCATTTAAATGGTGGACGGACAAGGGGTTATATCATATAGGTCACTTTCTATCTCTAACCGGTCCATTGTCGTTCTCCCACTTTGTTGATAAGCTTGACATGCCACTCTCTGAAAAACTCAGTTTTCTCCAAATACACCACTTCCTGTCCACCTGGTGGAATTCCAGGAAGGGTCAACTGGGCATTATCCCGTACGAACAGTGGTGCTGGGGACCAGTGGATATTAAAGGGGTATCTCTTTGATCTATGCTGCTCTGGCGGAGGACTCATCCAAACCTCTGTTCGTAGAAAAATGGAAAAGGGACTTAAATTTAGAATGGGATGCAGACGAATGGACCTTGCTGTTCTCACGCTGCTATAAGGGACTCCTTAACATTTCACTGATAGAAGCCAACTTAAAGGTATTCATTAGATGGTATTTGGTACCATCTAGATTAGCTAGTATGTTCCCTAATACCTCCAACCTCTGTTTCAGGGGTTGTGAACATGTGGGCACCTTCCTACACACGTGGTGGGAATGTCCTCATCTGAGGAGCTACTGGAACAAATTCTTCCACTTGATTCGTAAGATCTCGGGTCTCCCGACTCCCCAATGTCCAGAAAAAGCCTTACTCAATTCTAAACCCGAAGGTCTGTCCAAACCTCTATATAAGCTAACTCAATTCATCCTTTTGGGGGCCAAGATCACAATTGCTAAGTCCTGGAAGCGCCCATCAATATCTTTTTCTGAGGTTTTGCGGAAGATTTCCTGGATCATGGTACAGGAAAAACAGGCCAGTCACATCTTGGATACCTCCCCTAAATTCGATCTTGTCTGGGAGCCCTGGAGGATTTACCTGAATTTACCAGGGTGAGCCTTCTTTCTCGATCCTTCTAATTATCATCACTGGTGTCAACATCTCTTCTCTCTTTTCCTTACTTCTTCCTTTTTTCCATACTATTATATCTCCTTTCCTCTTCAGTCCTACTTGTAACCGTTCTCTATTTGTACGCTAGGACCAGTATGGTCTCTGGGTTTTATCCTCCCTCTCCTTCCACATAATCGGAGAGGTTTGATGAAGCTCTCTCTAAGAAGCTCTTAATGAAGGGGTACGACTGTCTGGTTTACGTTTGTTTCATTAGTTTTATCAGAGGCTATATTATTTTGAACTCACTAAACAATAAGACAGGGGAGGATGTTCAGACCCCGCCCTCCCGGTTACAGTTTGATCCCAGATGGGGTAACCGGGGGGGTGGAAGGTCCTCCCTTAAATGGGAGCTATCTTCTATCTTGCAGTGGTGGTTCACCCTCCATGACTGTCTGTTCTCCCCGGAGCTCATGGGAGGTTACTTATAATCATCTCTCAGTTTTTGTTTGTAAACTTTCACTTGTTCATCTTTAATGACCTGTATTGTGAGCTCATTTCCATATTGCAATGGGTAACTCGGTTATGAGTATTTCTGTAACTGACTCTAATATTTTCTTTTTTATATAATCTCCTAACTTGTTGTACTAAATTTCATTTTTATTCCAATAAAAAGATTTGAAACAAAAAACTGTAAAAAAAAGGGGAGGGGGGAAACATAGAAAGAAAGAAAAATGCGGAGGGTAGGGGGGTGAGGCTTGGGGCCCCTATTCCCACTCAACTAGTGCAGACCCATATTCCTTGGAGCAGACATAGAGGGACCAGTACAACCATTTTTTTTCAAATGTCTCCTCTCTGCCTTGCAAGGTTTGTGGTAATGTTCTCCATAGCATAAATATCAGCTACTTTGGTGAGCCACAACGAGATCAAAGGGGGTGCTTCCTGCTTCCATAAGGCCGGAATGTAAGCCTTAGTCACATTTAGAAGATGGACCAATATTGAATTAATAATAATAAAAAGTGTTTTTTACCCACTTCAATACTATGCACTTAGAACACTTTCCTACCAGATCGATTTTCAGCTTTCAATGCTGTTGGGCTTTGAATGACTTTTGCACGGTCATGCGACATTGTACCCAAACACATTTTTTATCATTTTGTTCCCACAAATAGAGCTTTCTTTTAGTGGTATTTGATCACCTCTGTGGTTTTTATTTTTTGCGCTACAAATAAAAAAATACCGAAAATTTTGAAAAAAAAAATTCTCTGTTTCTGTCACAAAACTTTGTAAATAAGTACATTTTCTCCATCACTGATGGGCACTGATGAGGCTACACTGACGGGCACTGATGAGGCAGTACTGATTGGCACTGATGAGGTGGCACTGATGGGTACTAATGATGAGGAACTTCTATGCAGCAATGATGAGTACTGATAGGCGGCACTGATAAGCAGCACTGACGGGCACTGATAGGTGGCACTGACGGGCACTGATATGCAGAGCTGATGGACACTGATAAGCGGCACTGATGGGCACCCATAGACAGCACTGATTGGCACTTATAGGTGGCACTGGTAGGTGGCACTGGTGGGTACTGATAGGTGGCACTGGTATGCATTGATAGGGGCACTGGTGGGCAGATGCACTGATGGGGGCCCATTCTCTGGTGGTCTAGGGTAGCATCTGAAGGTGGCACTGAGTGCCATCCATATTGGGAACTATGCCCCTTACCTGGTGGTCTAGGGTGGTCTCCCTGGTGGTCAGCATCGGCTCCCTGGTGGTCCCTGGTTCGGCTCCCTGGTGGTCCTGGGTGGGCACATCCCTGGTGGTCCCTGGGCAGGCTCCCTGATGGTCTAGTGTGGCGATCCTAGGGGGGGGCTGTGCTGATAAATCATCAGCACAGACCCCCCCCCCTGTCAGGAGAGCAGCCAATCGGCTCTCCACTGCTCAGGTCTGCAGACCCAAGTACAGGAAAAGCCGATAAACAGCTTTCCTGTGTTACACTGTGACCAGCCATGATTGGAATCCGATGGAAGCACTTTACCGAGATCGGTAATGCGGGGGGTCAGATTGACCCACCACACCACCGATCGCTGAGATGCGTGCCCCCCCGGGCGCGCCGGCATGTTATCCCGAGGACATCATATGACGCCCAGTCAGGATAACTCAACCACTTCCCGGTCGTCATTCTGCATATGGCGGTTGGGAAGTGGTTAAACACACAGTTTTGGAGGGAAAGGGTCCTCTTATACTGCCTAATTACCTTGGGACTGGCATATTATGCCCCTTTCCTGTCTAGGCCATTTTTGAGTTTGCAGCAGTGGCGGCTGGTGACCCCACCAATTTCCCCCCCACTCACTGTCTGCCAGTCGGTCTGGCACTTACCCCATTTAGGTGGCAGGCTGCGGCAGTGGCTCCAGTGTCCTCTCCTCCAGCAAGACGCCGTGAGTCTTCTCTCTCCTCCTCCTAGGCGCTAGGCATCCAATAGGATCGCCTGACGTTTTTCCAATTAGGAAACGGGTCTCACGACCCGCTTCCTGATTGGTGGGATGGATATTTAGTGTGCAAATAGTGAATATTCATTCTCTATTGTCGCACAACTGAGCCCACCCTTTTCTGAAGCCTATTAGAGCCTCTGACTCTAATCAGGTGCTTAAAAAAAAAACACTCCCCCCCCCCATTGGAATCCATAGTCTGATGCCCTGTATGTAGAGATAGGGGACAGCGCCCGTGCACCTCTAATGGACGAGCCACCACTGGTTTGCAGTGCCATGATCATTTGACTGACAATTACTTTGTTGTGTGACACTGTACCCTATGTAATTTTATACCATTTTTTTTTAAAGCGATAGAGCTTTCTTTTTTGTGGTATTTAATAACCACTGTTTTTGTGTTTATTGTTTTTTAGGATATAAAGAAAGAAAAGACAACATTTTTTGAAAAAAAAAAAAAAAACCCTTTTTCCTTAATCACCAGTTAAAAGGCTAGGGTGGTTAAAGGCTAAGGCAGGCCATACACGGTCGAATTCCAAACAAATTTTCTTTTCAAGATCAGAAATTTAGTGTGTTTGTGATTTGATTGCGCCCCATTGATTTTCAAAACTGGGCTGGGAACCTTCTTTTCTTTTTGGGAATTTTCTTTTCTTTCCAGGAAATTTCTTTCCTGACACAAGCACGACAGCATATACGCATGGGCTGGCTCCGCCCCCACGCCCAGTTCCAGGATCCGGTTACACTATAAAGTCAAACACCTCCCACCAGGCCTCATTCTCCTTTTTTTCCTCACTGCTCAGCTGGTTACACTGATGCTGAAAGGCAGAAATTTTTCTTTTTCCCTCACCTTGCCGGATTCATCTGGCCAACCGCGCAGGTTCAAACTCTCCTGTTAGCGACGCTCCCCACTGTACAGGGAGTAAATCTTCCTAGACGGGGGAGGCCTCCCCCTCCCCATGTTCCAGGGATTGGGGGGGTGGAAGGCGGCTGGTCTCTAAGGATTGCTTCCTCATCATGTCTCCATGGATGGACTTTCAGTGGACTTCCTGTCGGCCATAAGGCATGGAGTTGGTAAGGCACCACATGGTGCACAAATCGATAGTATGCAGCTACAGTTATGTGATTAGAAGTCTGCAGGTATATGCGATTAACCTGCACCTCTAAGCAGAGATCACAAGGTGAAGACTGCTGTTTGGCCATGGTGTCAGTTCAGGCTGTGGTTGTGCCTGCAGGACTGCTAATGATTAGGCTGATAACAGGTGTTGACTGTGCTGTGCTGAGCTGAATCTTTGCATGAACTGAGCAAGGCTTGTCTCTGTAGGCTTCATGCAATGTGTTTGTGATCTAGTGCTTGGTTGCGATAATATCCACTGCAGTGCATTGTCTAAGGTAGGTAAGCTACTAATGCCAATTATATGGGGTCTGTTAACCCTACTGCTTCCATGTGATTTATAAATGATGCAGCAGAACCAGTAACTGACATATGTACTGACAGCTATTGCTTACATGTTAGTTTTATGCACAGATCCTGTGATTGTTAGCATCAATTCATGTCACTTTGGCTTGAAATGCGTTACACCTCACCTACGATTTCAGGGGGGTCTATTTGCTGCTGGTAGTCGGGAACTCCCTGGGGTGCTGCGACTGGCTGCGACTAGCTGGCTGCGGGCTCTGGGACCTCGGTGCTGGGGGCAGATGGTATCCTCCATAAGGGTGTATGGTGTTCTGACTCTGCAAAGGGCTGCAGGGGAGTATGTGGTCTGGGGCTACTTAGGGGCCTACAGTCGCATCACCCTGAACGCACCAGATCGCATTTGATCTGGGAGACTAAGCAGGGTCGGACCTGGTTAAGGAATGTATGTGAGACTGCCTGGAGATGCCAGGAGTTGTAGGATACACCGCAGGTGGATATGCGATTAAGTTACTTGTAGTAGTTTACTGCTGGAATGAACAATACTTCCAGAGATTATACCACTAGTATTTTAGCTCAGGGGTGAACCAGAGACGATCAGCTTACATAGAGACCAGCCATGTCCACTAAGGTGAGGGCAGGTAAGTACATCTGGAAAAAAAAAAAAGAGTGCACAATATGGGCATATGGGTTGCAAAGTTCCCCAGCCCTCAACACCAGCACCGCTGCCGAGAGGGGGAAAAGCAACCTGATCCTTCAACAGAGACAGGCCCTCTTTAGCCCTAAAGGAGTCGCTATGGAGTTAACTGCCAAGAGAGGCAGACAAAGTAGAAACTCCCTGCAAATCATCGTAGCGACATTGGGATTGTGGTGGCCGTGCGGCCGCCAAGATGCGATGCCAAGTGGCAGGCCAGAGACGGCAGAAAATGGGACAGAGACTACGAAGATCTAAAGTCTCAATGGTCCAGAGGTAGGTGTGCTTAAAGGGGACCTCTACCTCAGAACAGTTGGCTAAGGAGTCTTGATCAGACAAGCCAGTGAGGTAAACCTCATAAAGCGGAGGTAACGCTGTTGGATCTCTGTACACCAAACCTCAGGTACTAAGCCAATCAAACAACCAAAGTTGTTAAGGGGTACCTCTACCTCAAAGAGGTCGGTCTAGGAGTTTCCATCAGAAGAACCAGGGGTGACATCCGCCTACAGAATCAATATCCTTTGCAGGGGCTCGGGAACAGTGACCGAATGTGAATGAGGAAAACTTATACTACTATTGAGTAGCACGTGGCGGTCACCTGTTAAAATCATTTCAGTAGCCTGGGTCCCAAGAGCAGAATAAGGTGGCCATTGAGACAATTCAGCCACGGTGGAGGCAGAATGGTATACCGTTGAGCTGCTAGTCCGGGCAGGTCAGTTAACCCGGATGAGTTATCCCACAAGACGACACATACCTCTCTCAAAAGGTGAATCACCAAGGACCAGAGGGTAAGCAAAGTAACAGAGGGGGAGCGACAGGTTAATCCTGGGAAAAACATAGAGGATAATGGAAGGAACCATAATCATTATCTGATGCTAAAGCCAAGTTCTCTCCTTTCAGGGACCAACAGAGTCTATTCGACCATGGTAACCCAGTAGGGGGCGGTCAACAGAATTATATGTAAATTCAGGAATGACAGCACGGGGCGCACAGGAGTAGCACTTCTGTCTACCAGCACCGAGGTTCTGGGTGTGAATCTCAAACAGTCCACTTCAGGTAGAGAAGTGGGCTGCGTCCCTACATTATGGAACTGGATTCAGGGCCTTACCTTAATTAACATTGGGAGGTCCTGTGCAGGTATGAGGCCGTTGGCATGTACGTTCCTCCCCGCCAACACATTTCATTCCCTCTTAGACTCCTTAGAGCAGACAATGCTGGAGTCAAGCAGCACCACATCTGGTTCATCGGTAGGCCACCTATTTAAGAAGAACATGTCAAGGAAGGAGTCTACTCTCCAATATTCTTAGCCAAAAGCAGAGTTTCTGACTTAAAGCATAAAGAGGGATGAAGACCCGAGTTCATCAGATAGAACCATGACAAGTAGTCAAGCCATCAGGTGAGATGGCAGGTTGGCATGAGACCCAGCAGAGGGGGAGATACACACTTCGGCAGATCCATGTTCCTGTAAGTACCGTCGCTGGGCTGTATGAGAATGTCACTGCGAGGTTATTAGATAGAGGTTAGCCTCGCCACATATTCAAGGCAGTTTCAGGACCTTACGTCCAGTAGAGGTCGTGTGGCAAAAGAAAGGGCTACAGGCATTCTTGTTTTGGCACAGCTGGCTGCATCAACACTCTCTTCAGGCCTGACAAAAAGAAAAAACTAGCCAGGCAATGTGCAAACTGGAAGGAGTCATTAGCAGGAGAAGATTACGGTAGTCTTACCCTTTGGGAGGACAACCGTGTTGGATATCTTGTTCGTTAATAGCTCGTTCCAAGCTGTGGCATCCCTCGGTCGAAGGGAAAGAGGGAAGGACCGCGTATCAACCCAGGATCCAGCATCCTTATTGCAAGATACTGTACAGCATATCAAGAGACATTTAAAAAAAGAAAAAGAAAAGAAAAAGCATCACATGAACAGTGTGCAGATGGTGGAAATATTCGCACACCTTACGTGCACTTAACTTTCGCCATCCCCTGGTCTCAGGAGGCCAGAGAGGAAGTGTATAGTAATCCAGAGGATTCAGAGTCTCACTGGAAGATATAGAACTAGCAGGGTCTATAACATGGAAAGCCTTGCTTCCCGCACCAGGAGCAAGTGACCCCACGAGGGAGACCTGGATGGTGGCCAAGCCAGTCAGGTCTTTCAGCTGTACAGCTACCTGGCATACCAGTCTAGTTACTTGTTTGTTAGCCATGCCAAGGAAGAACAAGATCAGAGTGGCAATGGTCTGTAAGTGGAAGTTGCTCAGAAAGCGCAACAAGGGGAGCTTCAGCTATGCGCGAAACAATAGCAGAACAGCAAGAGCCTATC
>BLSH010231591.1:218618-230496 GCA_018402905.1 Glandirana rugosa
GATCTGAATTTGGCCTATTTTCTTATGTTCTATTTACATTAAAGACTTTTTTTCAAATATATTTTTGTCGGTTGTTTAAAGTAACCGTTGTGGTAAACGAACGAGTAGAAGGATCACCCAGTGTCTGTGTGAACCTTTACAAAGATTGTCAAGGAATAAGATAGGTGTTGATTTTTTGTTTTGTTAAAAAAACCGTTTTCAACCCAAAATTACAAAGACTCTTACTATGTTTACAAGAGGAAGAACATGAAATATGACCATTGGGTAGATAAGACTGAGGATTGACAACATTACCGCTGAATAGGGAACAACTCTGGAGATACGGACCGGACATATTCGTCTATACTAGTGGCGTCTGTCAAGAATAGTCTATCACTGAGTGGTTAATGGCTAAAGAAGGTGCTCGCAAATAAGTAACCTTATCGTCCATGTCGTATCTATCTGATAAGAACTGTCTGCGGTGATCATATCTGCTTATACAGGCCAGGCATAGAGGTCTCAACAAGGGATAAGTCGCCATTACAACAGTTAGGAGTCAGAATAGATGGGTTACCAGTATAAAGTACAAGAAGGAGAACATTTGTATCATTCTCAGAAACATTAAAACCCAACTTTTGCCAAAAAAATTGTTTTGTTTTTTAGTTGTGGATAGAATAAGGAACTGTTAGAAACATTTCCAAGTGTGTCTGTGACCCACTAGGAAGATGAGCAAGCAAATGGTGTTGCCAATGAAATTTGTTGGCTGTTTTTATATAAACTTTTTTTCAGAAATTACATTTATCTTGTATTCTTTTATCCGGTTTAAGTCTAGAGCTTCTTCTTTCTTTATTTCTATGGTTTGAGCTTCTGTTAAGTGCCCATTAAGGGATAACTTTCTGTGTGGGAGCAACCTCACCAGAGCTGTTGAGCTTGTTTGAAGTTTTCCTTCATCTGATTACACTTGCAAGTCTAAAAGTTCCCAGTATATCATGACTGATTGAAGAGGAGTGCTCAATGTCCAGAAAAACGTCTCACTTAAAGCGGTTGTCTACCCAGAAAAAAAAATAATAAAAAAATAAAAACCTGCAAGACAATAGCATAATGAGCTAGTATGCACCGCATACTAGCTCATTATGAAATACTCACATTGAAACGAGCGGACATCTTCCCTTGGATCTTGCTTCTGGGTACACGGCTTCGGCACTGTGACTGGCCAGAGCCGTGAGATGTCAATCCCGCGCATGAGCGTGGGACCCGTCTTTCAGGCAAGGTCCGGAACTATTGCTGGGACATACACGGTGCATGCGCCGTAACGCCACAGAGGATTAGAGAGGGAATATCTTCTAAACCATACAGGTTTAGAAGATATTCATTTTACCTACAGGTAAGCCTTATTATACCTGTAGGTAAAATAAAACAAAATGGGTAGACAACCGCTTTAATGATTTATTTTAATTGTTTATTGAAGATAAAAGAATAAAGGTAGAGGCAGCCTCTGCCTCACAATATGCTGTCATGTTGCAGAACTGCTGATCAAATTTATTTAACCCTCTCAGTGTCCAACCATTCTCCAAGAAATACAGCTCTGAAGAAGAGGGAGGCAGTTCCCCTGAAACGCATTGGTTCTACTTGTAGCCTTTTTATCTTCAATAAACGATTATAATAAATCATCAAGGGAGACATTTTTCTGGACACTGGGTGCTCCTCTTCAACCACCCAAGTTTTTCTTGGTGTAACGGCCCCATTGTTATTATCAGAAAGATAGTAGCCCTAGACCCCAATGGAGTCTATCACATACCACCTACAATTGGGGTAAACCTCCCTTTATACCCTTCATGGACACTTGCTGCAGGGCAGCTTCCGCCAGCACCAGTCTCCCACCAAAACTTGACATCTCCTCTTGAGTAAGTCATTTTGGTATTATTGAAGGGAGAAGATAGGGAGATAGGGAGACTTCATATAGACACTGCAGAGATGTATAGTATCTCACAAAAGTGAGTACACCCCTCACATTTTTGTAAATATTTTATTCTATCTTTTCATGTGACAACACTGAAGAAATGACGCTTTGCTACAATGTAAAGTAGTGAGTGTACAGCTTGTATAACAGTGTAAATTTGCTGTCCCCTCAAAATAACTCTACTTCAAGACTGCCCACCGTCGTATGACGGCGGCAGTTTGAAATGGAATACCGGGGTTATGGTAACAGATAGCTACCATCACCCCAGTATCTTTTTTTCAGCAGGCGATTCCCTGTCAGATAAAAGTGGTCTTAGCGGCGGATTCGTTTAAGCCCCTTGGTATTCTCGTTTGTAGGAAAAAAAAAACAGAATACCTCTCGCTTGCATAAGACCCTAAAATTATCTCCACCTCTCCTATGAGTGCTAATTCTCTCTATACCTTACAAAAAAGGAAATATCCCTGATGGTGGGACTTTTAAGGCACTGACAAAAGTATGATGTATAAAAAGTATCAAAATGTATTCATACATATTACATATAAAGCGAAGCATAAAATCTAAAATCAATAGGCATGAAATAAAACAGATGACCCCAGGATTGTAAGATTGTTGATCAACATTACAAAAATGCCTCAATCCGACATGGCATGTTTCGGAATATCCTCCGTCTTCTTTGGGATTGTTAGAGGAAGTTTATGTATCTAGACCAAAGTACAACATATCAGTACAAAGACACATATGCATCTCAAAAAATATAATAATCAAGCTCATATTGTTGTTGCTTTGAGGGAAAAGTTCACCTCACTACTTAGAGATATTCCATAGTATGTTTGCCATATTTTTATGCCAACATTAAAAACAATGCACTCTCAGCAGCCTGTGCGTTCACCATGTTATGACCAGGGGTTGCTTGATTTTCTGCCAGTCAAATGCTGGCTTAATAGAATGAAACAGCTGTTGTTCCTATGGGTGTATGTACACCTCCCCCAAAGAGGTTAGTATGTGTTCATGCTTACCTACCTGTAACAGGAAATCCCCTCATACAGATGACTAGTGGTAGTGAGGTGAGCTTTTTCCCTCAAAGCAACAACAATATGAGTTTGATTATTATATTTTTTGAGCGGCATATATGTCTTTGTACTGATATGTTGTACTTTGGTCTAAATCAGCCTTTCTCAACCTTTTCAACACCGGGGAACCCTGGAAATCATTTTCCAGTCTCGGGGAACCCCTGCTAAAAATTAAAAATCTACAACTCATGATACATTAGTGTGATGGTCAATGAGAAGAAAGCTTCTTACACTTGTGGTCATTGGGAAGAATTACCCCTTACAAATATCTAAAAAGATCAATGGTATCATTGAGAAGTTACCTGAAAGGCAAAAATTGACCATTCCTCAAGGAACCCCTAGCAACCTCTGGAGGAACCCAAGGGTTCCACGGAACCCTGGTTGAGAAACCCTGGTCTAGATACATAAACTTCCTCTAACAATCCCAAAGAAAAAGGATAGTCTGAAACGCGCCATGTTGAATTGAGACCTTTTTGTAATGTTGATCAACAATCTTACAATCCTGGGGTCATCTGTTTAGATTTCATGCTTTGCTTTATATGTAAAATGTATGAATACATTTTGATACGTTTTATACATCATACTTTTGTCAGTGCCTTAAAAGTCCCACCATCAGGGGTATTTCCTTTTTGTATTCTACAGGCGGTCTCTGGGTTACAAACAAGATAGGGTCTATAGGTTTGTTCTTAAGATGAATTTGTTTGTAAGTCAGAACAGGTACATTTTTTAAGTGTAGCTTCAGCCAAAATAACTATTTTTAAGCTTTTTGGATAGCATAGGGAAGGGGTAACACCCCTGTAATGCTTGTTTTGCTGTCTATGTTTCTGTTTAGAAGATTTCACCTCACTTCCTGTCCCAATGATAATCAGATTTTGAAAATGTTGGATTGTTGTGGAAACAAACCTTGGTGATAAATCATCAGTGGAGACACCTTTTTCCCATGATAACTCTTACAGCAGTGAATTTCCCTTCCTAGGGGGAGATTTCCTCTCACTTCCTGTTGTCTCCCTCCGTTTGTAAGTTGGAGTCGTTTGTAAGTCAGATGTTTGTAACTAGGGGACCGCCTGTATTTAGGGATGTGGCACTAATTTGTGACTCTCGCCACTCTTTCTGTTCTCCTTCTCTCTATACCTTTGTATCTGCAACAAAGACGTGTCTCCTCCATGTGCCCCATTAAAATGTCTCATTACATTAGTGCAGTGTTCCTTCTCTATGTCATAGAGATGATCGTGTAAACGATTTCGGAGTCTCCTATTGGTGCGACCGAAATATTGGAATGCACATGCCCTGCAAGTAATCAAATAACATTTCTAGTAGACAAGTTTGGTTAGTTTTGTTCCGAATTTAAATTCAGACAAATTTTCATTTTTCAGAAATTCGTATGTTTTCCGAATTTCCGAATAACAATAGTACCAAATTTAAACGAATCTGAATAATATAAAAGAAGATTCAGACGAAATTCGAGTTCGAATAATTTTCAAATTGTGTTCGAATACTTTTTGAATTTGAGTAGTTTTTGAATTCGAAAAGTTTTTAAACTCCAATAGTTTTCAAATTTGAATAGTTTTCCAATTTCCAAAGAGAGCAAAATAGAATAGAAAACAAATGAATAGAACAGAAAACAAAAGAATAGAATACAGCAGAGTAAAACACCTCTGCTCCACTCCACCACATTATATTGTTTCATTTTCTGTTATATTCCCCTCTATTGTATTCTATCTTTTTCCATTCTATTCCTCCACTTTCTACTCCACCCCATTCTCCTTGGAAATTGGAAAACGATTAGAAAACAATCCAAATTTGAAAACAATTTGAATTCGAAAACTTTTCAAATTCGGAAACTATTTGAAAACTTTTCTAATCGATACAAAAACGAATAAACTAAACAAATTCTGAAAACGAATGAAACAAATCTAGCTAAACAAACTTATGTAAATAACGAATCGAAGCTAAACAAATTGTTCGCTCTGGACATGTCTAGTTTCTAGTGTTGCAGTTGATAAAAGTTTTCATCTTAACCACTTCCCCCAAAGTCACATCATATGACGTCGCTGACTTTGAGCGGTGATATCTGAATGGTGCCTGTAGCTACAGGCATCATTCAGATATTGTTTTTTAGAGCCGGCGATTCTGTGTGAGATAAAAGTGGTCTTTGCGGCAGATTCACTGCGAGATTACTTTTATCAGTGGTGGGAGAGGTGCCCCCTCCCGTCCCTTTCCGGTCATCTCCGCCGCCTACCGGACCCGCCGGCAGCGGCGGAGATGATCGGTTCCTCTCCCCTCAGTGTCCATGAGCCACTTTAACTGTAATTTTTTCAAATTATTATTTATTATTTTCTTTTTTTGGGATATTACGGCAAATATGAGATCTGAGGTCTTTTTGACCCCAGATCTTATATTTAAGAGGACCTGTCATATTACAATGTTTACATTTCTTGTAATAGGAATAAAAGTAATCTTTAAAAAAAAAAAAAAATAACAGTGTAAAAATAAAAAGTAAAATAAATAATAAAAAAAAAAAAATGTAAAGTGCCCTGTCCCCGTGAGCTCGCACGCAGAAGTGAACACATACGCAAGTCCCGCCCGCATATGAAAACGGTGTTCAAACCCCACATGTGAGGTATCACCGCGATTGTTAGAGCGAGGGCAATAATTTTTGCACTAAACCTCCTCTGTAACGCAAAACTGCTAACCTGTAGAATTTTTTAATTGTCCCCAATGGAGATTTTTAAGTTGCAAAGTTTGTCGCCATTCCGCGAGCAGACGCAGTTTTGAAGCATGACATGTTGGGTATCATTTTACTCGGCGTAACATTATCTTTCACAATATGGAAAAAAATGGCCTAACTTTACTGTTGTCTTATATTTTAACTCAAAAAAATGTTTGTTTTTTTTAAAATCGCGCTTGTAAGACCGCTGTGCAAATACGGTGTGACATAAAGTTTTGCAACGACAGCAATTTTATTCTCTAGGGTGTTAGAAAAAAATATATAAAATGTTTGGGAGTTCTAAGTAATTACCTGGTTTTAACTCATAAACACTGAATCCAAAAAACAGGCTTGGTCTTGAAGTGGTTTAAGGTTCTGCGATTCGCAGTAGAACAGAACTGGTCACTTTAAATTAACCGAGGACCCCCACATTTAAACATTCTTGTGAAATCCAACCATGTTCTACTGCCGGTGCAAGAACCAAAATCGCTGCAAGACAAAGAATTAGCCAAGGAGGGAGCTCATCGTGACACCGCTTTAAACCCTTTGGATAACATTTTTTCGTAACGTTCATCCTCATACAAGATGGATATGTGGCGTTCCATAATCTTCTTAATTTTACTAAATTCCATACTGTAAGCAGTGGAGAAGATGGGGATGTTCTTTAAATTGGGCTTAAATCTTTTCTTTTGTAATAAACGCTCTGCGGGTGTATCTTCAGTGTATTTGACTCATAACCCCGAGCACAAAACCTGCTATGCATCTCCTCTTTCTCCTGCTGGAACCTTCTCAGTGCAGATCCTGCACAACCTCAAGAACTGCGAAAAAAATGATGGTGCCCAGGGTTGGGCTTTTAACTAACACCTAATCTAACCCCTACATTGTACCTACCTTACCCTGTACTGAGAGCCAATGAATATAAGATTTTGTTTTTTTAACCGCTTGCCGACGGCTGATCGGCATTTGACGGCGACAATGTGGCTCGATTGCGCGGATCGCCGTCATATGACGGCGGCCGCGAGATCGAGCCCAGTGAGCGCGCGCGCGCCGCCAGAGGCGCGCCCGCGCACTCACTGTGTCCGGGGAGGGCCAGGGAGCGGGTGCGGCAGAGTCGATCTCCGCCGGCCACCCGCGATACCCCCCGGAGTGAAAGAACGGAGGTCCGTGTAAGTAAACACGGACCTCTATTCTGTGAGAGGGGGAAGGGCTGTGATCACTTCCCTTCCCCTGCTAGGGCAGTCCCCCCACAGTTAGAACACGCCCAGGGAACACAGTTAACCCTTAGAGCGCCCCCTGCAGGTTAACCCCTTCACTGCCAACGGCATTTACACAGTAATCAGTGCATTTTTATAGCACTGATCGCTGTATAAATGCCAATGGTCCCAAAAAGTGTCAAAATGTTCCGACATGTCCGCTGAAATATCGCAGTACCGCTAAAAATCGCAGATTGCCGCCATTACTAGTAAAAAATAAAAACCCCAGAAATGAATTCTCATCATCCGTAAACGCAACCACTTTTGCGCAAACCAATCAATAAACGCCGATTGCGATTTTTTTTATCACGAATATGAGGAAGAATATAAATCGGCCAAAACCGATGAAAAAAAATGTTTTTTTATATTTTTTTTTGGATTTGTATTTTAGCAAAAAGTAAGAAATTTGGGTTTTTTTGCAAAATTGTCGCTCTTCTTTTGTTTATAGCGGCGATCAGAAATGACGCAGCGGTGATCAAATATCACCAAAAGAAAGCTCTATTTGTGGGAAAAAAAGGACGCAAATTTCGTTTGGGTACAACGTCGCACGACCGCGCAATTGTCAGTTAAAGCGACGCAGCGCCGAATCCCAAAAAGTGCTCTGGTCCTAAAGTGTGAAATCCTTCCGGGGCTGAAGTGGTTAATAAAACATTTGTTGCAGGAATGTCAGAAACATTTGTGCACATTGAATGAAACTTCTCCATAATTGAATCATCAGCTCCATCTAGTGGCCAAAATGTGTAGTGTTTCTAAATATCTCAATTAGAAAAATGTATCACATTTTGGCCATTTGAAGAAGCTGATAATACAGGAATTGTTTTATTATGGATATTATATGAAATTCTTGTTCTGATTGCACAAATGCTTCTGACATTCAGCCAACTAATTTTTTTATAAATAGATCCCTTAATCCTCAAAGAAGATACCGGCGACAATCTCTCAGTCCTGATCTCAATCACAGTTGGGATCATGATGAAGGACTGAGGTTTCTGACACCTCCATACATCTCATACTGCTTCATAGCTCCATTTATATCAGATGGAGAATGTGGTCTGTATATTGCTACCAATCAGTATTTGTCATTTTCCAAACTGCAATGGGAAGATCTTGGGAAATGGCCATCTTGGGGAGACTGGAAGATCAGACATATGGGGGATAGTCAGGTCTGAGTTACCAGAGAAAAATATGTTAATAATTCTCACACCATACTACAAAGAAGCGGTTGTTCTTATTGTCATTTTGATTTAAAATTTATCATACAGATATTCACCCAACTGTCCCTCTTAACCCAAATAGACCCACTAGATCAGTGGTTCTCAACTCCTGTCCTCGGGACCCACTAACAGGCCAGGTTTGCCAGATAACTGAAATTCATCACAGGTGATATCATTTGCTGCTCAGTGATTGCAGTATTCTAGTCTGCATCTCCCCAAGGTAATACTTAAAAATGTGGCCTGTTAGTGGGTCCTGAAGACAGGAGTTGAAAACCACTGCACTAGATGGAGCTAAAGATCAAAGGAAATACATACTTATTTACTATGGTTGTCAGCTCCATCTAGTGGTCACAATGTAGTATTTTCCTGATTCGCTCTATTCTGTATGGCAAAAATAATTTAAAAATTTGACCTTGAAAGAAAACAATCGAATAATGTATGTTTTGCCCCCATTCTCACACAATGAATGTACAAGCAGTTTCAAAATATGAATAGCTTCATTTTTTAAATACATGCCTCTTTTCTTTTATTTTGGATGTGTGTTTGGGTTGTGGCAGGTGGGAGGTGTATCATTTGCCTATATGTCTTGATGTCAGAAAGTTTTTAAAGGATGCTTCTTAGCAAGCCTAGGTACCCCGAACGATAATGATTTTTTTGGAAAAGTTCCATCTCTTATGCCATGTATGTAAACCCTAATGCTAGAATGCTCCATTGCAAGCAAAATAAAGCTGAATTGGAGATACCTGCCAGGCAGAAAATAAATACTATATAGAGGGATCAGTCTATAGAGCACCACTCCCCAAATACATATGCTGGAGCAGAGGCGTAAATAGAACCTTCAGGACCCCGCACCGGTGCCCTTTCCATCAGTCTTGGGGCCCTATCCTCTGGTCCCAGGGACCTCCCCTTCAAGCCCGGGGCCCTTCCCTCTAGGACCAGGGTCCTTCCCACTAATCCTAGGGCCCTTTACTCCCATTCCAGGCCCCTTTTTGAGCCCAATTCGGACTGCTGAGACTTATTGTGGGATTTGCGACACATAAAGTCGCATGACAAGTCAACACATTCATTTTAATGTCTGCTGTCTTAATCAATGCTACTCAAGTTGCAGTGACAACTGGAGGCTGCGCTAACTGCGGGAGGAGAGTGATCGCTGCTCCCGTATACTGGGAACATACGATCACTCTCCTCTCCCCTGTCAGAACGGGGGGTCTACTTGTATACATACAATGATCCCTGTTCTGTCACTGCCGGAGGGCGATCGCGGGTGGCTGTCAGACATCGAGTCCGCCCCACCCGCTGATTGGCTCCCCTGCTTGCGTGTGAGCGCGCAAGCGCACCTCCGGCAGCCCACAATACTCTCGCTCCTGCGGCCACTGTCAGGTGACGGCGGTTTGCGCAGGAGAGCTGCTGTCAATCCACGGCAGGCGGCCGGCAACTGGTTAAAAAAAAAACAATGTTTTTTTACTTTCTGCTATAAAACATGTCCAATAAAAAGATGTAAAAAATTACATTTCTTCATCAATTTAGGCAAATTTGTATTCCGCTACATATTTTTTTTTAAAAATACCAATAAGTGTATATTGATTGGTTTGCGCAAATGTTATCACGTCTACAAACTATAGGATAGATTAAGCAACTTTTTTTTTTTTACTAGTAATGACAGCGATCAGCGTTTTTTAGCCGGACTGCAACATTGTGGCAGACAAATCTGGCACTAAGTGACACTTTTTGGGGACCAGTGACACCAATACAGTGAACAGTGCTAAGAAAATGCACTGTCACTGTATAAATGACACTGGCAGGAAAGGGGTTAACATCAGGGGCAATTAAAGGGCTAAATGTGTTCCCTATGTGTGCTTTCTAACTGTAGGGGGAGTGCTTTGACTAAAGGAAAACAGAGATCCATGTTTCTGCTTAGCAGAAATATGAGATCTTCATTTTCCTTTCTGGCAGAACAGCAGTCTGCCTTGTTTACATAGGCAGACCGCCGCCCTGCCTCTCTATGAACGATTGTCGGGTTCCCGGCGACCATCGCGGCCCCTGGACCCACTGATTGGCTCCCGCTGTGTCCAATCACACGTGTGTGCGCCCCAGAGCCGAAGAGGAGAATCACGTACAGGTACGTGATTTTGCACTAAAGGGCCGCCCTGCCACAGTAAATGTACGTGGGGCAGTTCTTAAGCGGTTAAGGGAGAACAACACTTTTTTTTAGCTGCAGAGTTCCCCTTTATATTCATATCAGGCTGGATGAGTATTTATAATATGCAATAAATATTCAGCGCAAACATAAAAGCTAATAAACACTCAATTGCAAGTTGAACACCAAAAGGTCAAAACACAATACCTCAATAGAACATAATAAACAAAACAGTACAAAAGATTAATAAAATATCACATTAATAAAAAAACATAAAGTCTATATAAAGGTGATCATTCATCCACATAAATATGCTGTAAAATTAAGTGATCAGGAGACATGCCAGTGTCATGGTGTATCCAGTGAATATAGTGTGTGGTGGTGGTGCGCTGTGATCTGAGATGGTATACAGGTGTGGTAATACAAGTGCTAAATACTAAGTAACTGGCAAAAATTATAATAAAGTGTCCACACACAGTCACAGAGCGCTGATAAGCTGCTTACTAGAAAAGGTCCAGTGGACTGTAACAAAAATAAAGCCTCACATCAGTGAGCGTGCATTAATAGATAAACAGACTGTGTGCTTAACCTCTTGCTTACTGGGCACTTAAACCCCCCTCCTGCCCAGACCATATTTCAGTTTTCAGCGCTGTCGCATTTTGAATGACAATTGCGCGGTCGTGCAACATTGTACCCAAACAAAATTTATCATTTTTTTCCCACAAATAGAGCTTTCTTTTGGTGGTATTTGATCACCTCTACGGTTTTTATTTTATGTGCTATAAACAAAGAAAGAGCGAAGATTTTAAAAAAGAACAATATTTTTTACTTTGTTCTATAATAAATATCCCAAAAAAAAAAAAAAAAAAGATTCATCGGGTTTGGCCGATATGTATTCTTTTTGGTAAAAAAAAACCCCGCAATCAGCGTATATTGATTGGTTTGTGCAAAAGTTATCGCATCTACAAACTATGGGAATCAATTTATGGCGTTTTTTATTATTTATTTATTTTTTTTACTAGTATTCTGACTCCTAACTGTTGTAATGGCGACTTATCCCTTGTTGAGACCTCTATACCTGGCCTGTATAAGCAGATAGGATCACCGCAGACAGTTCTTATCAGATAGTGACTCACCAATTACCGATTTCTTCCATGAGCGTTTATTCATTGGAATAGCAGGTACAGCATACAACAAATGTGACAGATGGTCGAAAGATGGTAACTGCAGGTCAAAACATAGTAATGTGTCCTAGGATGCGAGTAGATTGAGAGAGGCCTTCTAGCATGTGGCCATATTCTTTACCTAATGAGAGAGAGGACACAGGAAGAGGAAATAGAATAGCAGAGTGCACCAGGAACCGGAAGTTACAGAGTAGAGTGAACTAGGAAGAGGAAATAGCTCACAGAGGATGGGAGGTACACACTAAGAAAATACAATAGGAAGGTGTAATATCCAAAAGAACCACAAGATGGCATTATAATAACCAACTATAAAACATTACTATAGCTGCATATTTATGTTACATGCAAATCATGTGACAGAACACTCCCCGTCT
>BLSH010231591.1:247339-260714 GCA_018402905.1 Glandirana rugosa
ATTTTGTTTTATTTACAAATAACTTTATGTACATGTTTGTCTATATGTGAGTCCTGTTGGGAAGGCCGGGGACAGGGAGGAATGGGAGGGGGAATTCCTCCAACAGGCTCCCTGCTGATAAGGTGGTCTACTGCTGGAAAGTTACAATGTACCTGTGTGTCTATTGTTACAAGATTTAAAGTTTACCTGCCCTGTGTCATTATGCAGAGGTGAAGGGGGTTGTCCTGAGTGTATATCTGTTTGTACATGTATTTCAATAAACATTTATTTTGTTTTACCCTACACTGGATTCTCCGGCTAGTGAATGGGTAAAGGGACCTTGGATCGGGCTGGTACAGGACAAAGGAAGCATTTACAGTGGACAGACTCTTGTTGAGAACGGAGGTCCGTCACACTCTGCATATAAGTTAAATATGTAGGATGACAATATACATCCTTGCCGCACTCCTTTCTCAGTTTGTCCTGTTCTAGCTGTTGCTTCTTGACTTGCACTCAGGTTTTTCAGCAGACAGGTGAGGTGGTCTAGTATTCCCATTTCTTTCAGTATTTGCCACACAATCAATATCCATAATTGGAAAAGCAAACCCCCAATGGGACTTTATAGGGAAACCAACTCATCAAGAGCAAAGCAAAAATAGAGTAAAACTTCTAAATTGTATTCATTAGTTAAAAACTGGACCCCAGACACAATAGGTCCATGAAACATAAATACAAAGAATGTATAATTGAACAGAAGACAACATAAAGTTGCATACATACAGTATGTGGAATTTCATATGAATGAAGCAATAGATGTACAAAAAAATGAGACACTTATGACCACTGCACACCGCCAGCTAGTGGCGGAGGGAACCCAACGCGTTTTGAAAGAGATTAATCCAAGACCTTAATCAGGGATAGGTGGTCACACATTAAAAAATCCTCTATATATATTTGTAAAAAAAAAAGGAAAAGCAAAAAACAAAAAGTTAAAACTGTGTTCAAATGTACATCAGCATGCAACAAAGAAATTCATGTTCAAATGCATACTAACCGTTTCTACAGGTTATTAATTGGCAGAGCATGGGAGAATCCACATAGATGTAGGTAGGCTACCTGAGACCCTACTCCAGTCCAGAAAGGAGTGGGAGAAAAAAGGAGTGTATTATAGTTGAAAATTTCTAGATTTGATGTCCTAGTAGAATATTAAGAATACGTTGACAGATTTAAACTTAGGGTTGGATGCATGAAGCATGCGGATGCACTACTGGGTGTAGAGGAAAAAGAGCTGGTAAGAGTTGGGGTGTCTTCTTGTGTAAAATTCCTGCCTCTACAGTAAGGGTACCGGAAATTTGGCTCAGTTAGGAACACATGGTTAATAAACTGTATATTACATTCCAACACTTAATCGGTCAGTGGAATCTGTCCAGTGGACATCTATTGGATAGAGGAATAAGGGTAAGTATGTCAATCTATATATATAAATATATACATATATATATATCTATATATATATATATATATATGAGTATTCTTATAAGCGAATGCTTACTGTGGTGAGTATACTAGTACCTACCAGTGTATATGTCTATGTATAGTTGATCGGACCGGTGTGTGGGGCCTTATAACGGACAGGTATGGGGCCTGGTAACGGACAAGTAGAGAGATGTCTAGGTGGAGGCCAACCGAGGTAACACGTTCACTTGGTACTACAAATAAAGATATTGGGTGTATGATGAGCATATGTAAAATAGCTCTGCACATACAGCTTATTCATTGGCACAAAAGTTTTACTTGTCCTATCTGGACATTTACCCAGATATCAAAGACGGTCTCAGGTCAGTGAGACTACTGGATACATTGATCCTTGTATATAAGAACTGGGGTTGTATGTAGTCAATGATCATGACCACCAAAGTGGGTACATATCTGTAAATCTAGGGGATATATGCAAGAAATAAACTAGTAATTATCTACGAAGGTAAATAGCCAAGCAAACAAAGGTCAGAAGCTGACCATAGATGCTAGGTGGGTCAATTAGAGTAACGTATGTAAACTTAATTCAAAGGAGCATGGATAATTACCTGAGTGTCCACCTCGTCACTTTACCAGAGTCCACATGTGGAAAGTCCCTAATCTTACCTGGCTGGAAAGGGTCCAATAGATACTCCAGGTGGATCGTTCTGATAGGTGGCTCATTTGATTAAATCAAGCTATACATTTACTTTAACCATACTAGATTATTAACAAGTTAAAGTGGAAATTTGCGGTAAGGGGGAATGGTGGCCTGGGGTGGTTTTAAAGGTATCTGACCTTATTCCAGCTCAGGACCCCCTGATGCAAATCCCTCTAGAAAAGGTTTGTATGATATTGCATCATTCAACCCTGGATAAATTGTAGCGTTCAGACAGAAAATCCATTTTTTCCATCGGTTTTGGCCGATTTATATTCTTCCTCATATTTTTGGTAAAAAAAAAATCGCATTCGGCGTTTATTGATTGGTTTGTGCAAAAGTTGCCGCGTTTACGGACGATGAGAATTAATTTCTGGGGTTTTTATTTATTTATTTTTTTTTTACTAGTAATGGCGGCGATCTGCGATTTTTAGCCGTACTGCGATATTGCAGCGGACATGTCGGACCATTTTGACACTTTTTTTGGAACCATTGGCATTTATACAGCGATCAGTGCTATAAAAATGCACTGATTACTGTGTAAATGCCATTGGCAGTGAAGGGGTTAACCTGGAGGGAGAGCTCTAAGGGTTAATTGCGTTCCCTGGGTGTGTTCTAACTGTATGGGGGCTGCCCTGGCTGGGGAAAGGGGATGATCACAGCTTCCATATAGAGGAAGGCTGTGATCATTGCCCTTCCCCCTTCAACAGAATGGAGATCCATGTTTACATACACAGACCTCCGTTGTTTCACTGCGGGGGGGCCATCGCGGGTAGCAGGCGGCGCACCTGCTCCCTGGGCCCCCCGGATATAGTGAGCGTGCTGGGGACTCTTTTTTGTTCTGGAAGGATACAGCAGCTCCGGCTGCAGAAGCCGATGATCTTTACTTAGACCCGGCACAGGCTAATTTCAGAGGCGGATGGATATCTCTGCTGCCTCCTTAGCAATGGGAAACACTCTACCCACCCCCTTCCTCCAGCCAGCCTTCTTTGATTTCAGAATAGGAGAATGTCGGCAGCTGGAAGAACAAAGGGGGGAAGAGAGGACAGCCTGCTATGAGGAGACATTCCCCAGCCCCAATAAACAGTGAGTTATGTGTGCCGGCACTGCTGCCAGCATGGAGAGAACAAGGCATTAGCAGAGGAGAACAAGATTGTTTATCTTTCTATCCATACTGACTGTATTCTGACACCGGCATTCCTCTCTGCCAGCACAGGTCCTATGGTTCTTACAGAGACTGACAGGGAGAAACAATGCAGAATATCTGTGTGTTCTATCTATCTACCTATCTATCTAATCTATCCATCCAGCTTATCTATCTATCTATCTATCTATCTATCTATCTATCTATCTATCTATCTATCTAATATATCTAATCTATCTATCTATCTATCTATCTATCTAATATATCTAATCTATCTATCTATCTATCTATCTATCTATCTATCTATCTATCTATCTATCTATCTATCTATCTATCTATCTATCTAATCCATCTATCTATCTAATCTATCTATCTATCTAATCTACAAGTTCTGGAGTGAACCGAATGGGTGGGTGGGGGGTGTTTGGCCCATCCCTAGTGAGAAGTGTCAGAATTGGCCTGGGTTTGAAGTGGGTTTGTGAATGGGGCTGAGTAGTTTGGAAATGTAGAGGGGAGGTTTTATTGTCTTCCATCTACACACCAATATAGCTATCATTTATGTGATTCTGAACCCCCCCTAATCTATAACTACAACCCTAGTATACCACCCAGCAGATAAATGTTAGCCACAACAGCTGCGTGCTCTGCTTCCTCTTCACATAACGATGAAACATTTCCGCTCTTTTCTACTCTCCAATGCATCGGTTCCTTCAAGTGGTAATGCAGGAACTCATTTTTTTTCTGCTCCCCTCCAGTGTTAACAAAAATCGCAGTTATACCCACCCTCTCCACGCTCCAGCACGGTTTCAGACTTCCTCCTCGATCCAGAGTTGATGAGTTTTTTGAAGTTGTAATTTTTTTGTTAGAATTTTTTGGAAAAGGAAGAAATTTAAAAAAAAACTTTATTTTATTTTTTTTCATATTGTCTCCAGTGCAGTACAGCATTATCATTCATTCAGTCTGTTTTGTTTTGATTAGCTGTGATTGGCCAGAGCTAATCGCATGGTACAGATGGGCTTTGTTGGGCCCTGTCTGTATAATGTCATCACACTAGGGTTGCCACATCATCCCTTTAATCCAGGACACATATTAATAAGGCTAATTTAATGCAGATAAGGCACCAAATGAGTTTAATTACCACATTAATCAGTCAGAGAACCTGTGTAATTAATATGTGGCCTGGATTAAAGGGATGATGTGGCAACCCTAGATCACATTGACCAATCACAGCTAGCAACAGTGGTATTCAATGGATGGTATGAAAGGAAGCCATCTATTGTTTACAACTGTCATATGACCTGCTGTGATACGCCACGGCTATCACATGGTACCGGCAGCAAGCCTATACTTGGAACCACCATAGGCCGTGTCCCATGGACGTGGCCGATGACAGATCACGCTGCTACATGGCCCCACGATCAGCGTATCCTGACAAGAAGTCATATGACGCCCAGTCAGGATAACTGAACCACCACTCGGCTGTCAATTTGCTACTGGCTGGGCGAGAAGGTGTTATATAAAAAGATGCTGGGAGTGCAGGGAGACAGGTGGAAGGGGGTTGCATCAATCATGGGGTTCTGGAGTCCTGCAAGCTGCATTTTTGATGTGCTTTCAGAAAATGTGCAGAAACCTCAGGACATAAAAGAAGTCTATGGGAAACCGCTGGTAACCGTGGTAACTGTGAAAGCAGCATCAAACAAGGAAGGTGAACATGGTTATGCCATGTAGGGATAAGAAGTAGGGATGAGATTCAACTTCCAAGGTACAAAATATTCAAAGCAAACCTTCTGTGTTTGAGGTCCTGGCAAATTAATGCGGGAATTCACCAGACTGATTTTTTGTACTCAAAGTACATTGTCCACCCTTTGAACATAGGTCAGCTGTCATAGAAAGGCCAATCAGGGAGCTTTTGGATAAGCAAGCCCCTTCACTAAAAAGCAAACCATACATGGATTAAAATTCTTCTAGTTCAGCAGGGACAGGTCAAATTTTTTTGCCACTCGATCAGAGCTGCAGGAAGTTTACATTATTAATCAAATCAGCAATATTGATTATTTAATCGATATACGACAGTGCCTCCAGCCTTCCAGCATGTTCCAGAAACATAAAATGTAATTAGTAGATATAACCACGCTGACTAAGGGTCCTTTCACACAGGCTTGCCCGTGTACAGACTCCGCTTTGCTCAGCAGGGATCGATCCGCTGGTCCCCGTGGAGCAGGGGGGTGACAGATAAGTCTCCACTCCCTGTGCGGAGATGGACCTGTCACATGGATGGAAAATAGGGTTTGCATCCGTCTGGATTTCACAGACAAGATCGGATAGCGGCGGATGTCAGCAGACATGTCACCTCTGACATACACCCAGTAGCATAGCTATGGGGGGGCGACACCGGGGCCACCGCTTCACACTGACTGTACTATATTGGAGAGGAGCGGTGCGAGCAGGCACGTGGGGGGGGGGGGCGGTCTCTATCACTCCCCAGTCAGTGAAACTCTCCATCGGGGATCTCCGGTATCAGCTGGAGTTGGTGGGCGGAGCTGGCGGTGTGGCTGCCTCCTCCACTCCTCTCACAGACTCCTTCATTCTAGCTGATCCCATGGCTGAAGAAGGAGATAGAGACGAAGACACAGCAGCCACGCCTGGGTGTATTCATCTACAGGCAAGTTACTGAGCACACAGTCACTACAACCTACCCTATACCTATACCACCCCAACCTGCCCTATGCCACCCCAAACTGTCCTATACCACCTCAATCTGCCCTATGCCCCCCAAACTGCCCTATACCAACTCAACCTGCCCTATGCGACCCCAAACTGCCCTATACCACCTCAATCTGCCCTATGCCCCCCAAACTGCCCTATACCAACTCAACCTGCCCTATGCCACCCCAAACTGCCTTATACCACCTCAACCTCCCCTATGCCACCTTAAACTGCCCTGTGCCACCCCAAACGGCCCTATACCAACTCAAACTGCCCTATACCACCTCAACCTGCCCTATGCCACCCAAAACTGCCCTATGCCACCTAAACTGCCTATACCACCTCAACCTGCCCTATGCCACCTCAACCAGGGGCGGATCCAGGGGGGCAACAGGGCGATTGCCCCCCAGAAAATATTACAGATGCCGAGGCTTTCTCCCTCCGCTCTGCTACATCAGATTTAAGTCGAGACGCATCACGTAAATGCAGCTGCAGGGACTTTATTTCTGCTTCCCCAGCTCCTGCAATTTTTTCTCTGGGCCCCATCATTACATTTAGAGGGGCCCAGGCATTGGCATCGCTTTGGAGGTTCAGACCACGGTGAATCTGGGGCTGCCGTTGCACACTGTAGTATGTCAGACACTGGCAGGGCTGCAGCAGAGCGGTGCGAGTCTGCCCAGCATGCTCCTGCCTTTCTAAGCACTGCAGTCACTTGCCTGTCTGTCAGGCGGAGTGATCTCCACCTGATAGGAGCCTCCTAGTCCCAGCTGGCATGACGTCACGATTCAGAGGCCGGGAGCAGCGTGGGATTGGAAACAAGATGATGAGTATAGGACTAGAGCCCATGTGCACTGCAAGTGAGTGATTGAACCAGAAAGCCTCATACACACGGACGTTTCTTAAAAAATAAACAAAATGTCGGGCCCGACGTCAAGGAAAAGAAATCTGCGTTTTTCGGCGTTATGCATCGGCGTTAGTGAGAGTTAGTGAGCGTCGGCATCAATAGGCATTTTTTTTTTTTTTAAATCACCCCTCTGCTATTTTTCAACCTAAAAACGTCGGTGTCAAAAAACGCCGGTTAACGCCAGTACATCGTTAGTTGGTTTTAGTGAGCGTTTTGTGTTGTCAAAAAACACCAAAACATTACAGCCTCAGAATGCGCTGGCCGTGGGTTCTAGTTTCAGCTCACTAACGCCGACGCCATCTACAGCTCAAAAACGTCAGCGTTTTTATGGGTCCATTGACTGCAAAAAACGCCAGAAAACGCCGGCGTCAAAAAACGTCCGTGTGTATGAGGCCTAACACCTTGTCTTAGCCACTTCAGCCGGGGGGGGGGGTTGGGCAGTGAATAATTCATTTACAATCGTAATTGTAATATACAGCATGAAGGGGGTTAATGTACTCACTGATGCATCACTGACCGGTAGCATGCAATTAACCCCGTTGTGCTGCATTCGTTTCAGTGTTTATAAACCCCTTCATGCTGCAGCATAGAGGGATTAATTAACACCGATGGTGCCATTGCCACTAATGCAACACAAAGGGGTTAATGAATTGCCACTGGTCACTAATGCATCAGTGAGTACATTAACCCCCTCCATGCTGCGTATTACAATTACCAATCATCATCATTATCATTATGATAATTACACAGTACAGGTGCGTTGAGCCACATCACCTGTATTGTGTGATTATCATGATAATAAGGATGATATAGAATGACAATGAAATTCATCTTTAGGCCTCATTCACACAGGGCGTGCTGCAGACAGGCATCTAACATGCAGGGCTGTCTTTTACTGACTTGGGGATGCATAAAGTGTTGCATATATCCCTGTGCCAGCATTCACATTTATTTGTGCTGAGACACAGCCACTGTGTCCCATTATGTCATGTGTGCGGGTGCGGGTCCCAGAATGCATGTAGGGTGGGATCAGGGAACAGCGCTAGCATGGCATATTGGGATATAATGGCTGTGTCAGTGTAGCCATGTGTCAGAATACAAATAAACGGGATTCTGGCATGGGTATGCGTATAACACTTTAAAACAGTGCCACATTTTTAAACAAGGTTAGGACTGTATGATACGTTGAATACAGTTCTGTAAGGGCACTTTCACACTGAGGCAGTTTTCAGGCATTTTAGCATTAAGAATAGCACCTGAAAACTGACTCTCATGCCACCCCAGTGTGAAAGCCTGAGTGCTTAGAAAAAGTTAGAAAAAGTCCTGCAAGCAGCATCTTTTGGGCAGTTCGGGAGCGCTGCATACACTGCTCCTCCACTGCCCCTGCCCATTGAAATGAATGGGCAGCACCTCCCAAGCGCCTGAAAAGCGATTCGGAAGAGCTGCAACACAGGCACTTTTAACCCCTTTTAAACACCTTCTTGGGGGTTAACAGCTCCCCGCTAGTGCCCGAAAAGCGGCGCCAAAGCGCAGCTATAACAGCGGTAAAGCACCACTAAAACAAGCGGTGCTTTACCACCAACGATCGAGTGGCTCCAGTGTGGAAGTACCCTTAGCAACGCCTTATTTTCTGCCAGTGCCCCTCCCGAGACTAGACTCTGGATCCGCCCCTGACCTCAACCTGCCTTGTACCACCCCAACCTGCCCTATACCACCTCAAACTGCCCTAACCCACCCCAAACTGTCACTATACCACCCCAACCTGCCCTATACTACCCTAACCTGCCCTATACCACCCCAAACTGCCATTACAGGCGGTCCCCGGGTTACAAACAAGATAGGGACTTGTAGGTTTGTTCATAAGTCAAATTTGTTTGTAAGTGGGAACAGGTACAAAACAGCCAAAACAAATATTTTTAAGCTTTTTGGATAGCATAGGGAAGGGGGAACACCCCTGTAATGTTTGTTTTGCTGTCTATGTTTCTGTTCAGAAGATTTCACCTCACTTCCTGTCCCAATGATAATTGGATTTTGAAAATTTTGGGTTGTTGTGGAAACAAACCTTGGTGATAAAGCATCAGTGGAGACACATTTTTCCCATAATAACTCTTACAGGAGTGAATTTCCCTTCCTAGGGGGAGATTTCCTCTCACTTCCTGTTGTCTCCCTCCGTTTGTAAGTAGGAGTCGTTCATAAGTCGGATGTTCATAACTAGGGGACTGCCTGTATACCACCCCAACCTGCCACTATACCTCCACAACCTGCCACTATACTACCCTAAACTGTCAATATACCACCCTATACTATAATTTATAGGGGCCGGTTTGGGGTACGCCCTGTGTCCGTGTGCTGCCTGCAGCCTAGACAGGAGGGGGGAGTGACACCATGTTTTACTGCATCAGATGACACCAAGCCTAGTGACACCACTGCATACACAGCTCTATAGGGCTGAATGGAGAGTCTGATTAGGTCTGCCTGATAAACTGACAAGCGGACCTGATTGGAAAGCTCATGTGAAAGGGCCCTTGATTGATTTTCTAAATCTGTTTACTCTGTGTAGAGATGCACAATAAAATTGCATGGAAGTATGAACAACATAACAATAAATAAATAAGAACATATTCAACATGCAAGTCACTAACAATCACATATTGTATCATGTATGGAGATTAAAGTGTTGCTAAACCTAAAAATATTTTTTTTACCATAAAGTGGTTGTCAAGTCTGATGAAAAAAAAAAAAACAAAAACACCTGCAAGAGAAAGGCATAATGAGCTAGTATGCATCACATACTAGCTCATTATGAAAAGCTTACCTTAGATTGACGCCGTTGCAGCGGTCACCGCTGTGCACCGAAAGTGATCGGCGTCATGTTGTGGCCGTTGTCTTCCGGGATCCCGGGCTCCAACCAATCACAGTACGGACTCCAGAACTGTGATTGGCAGGAGCCGCGCTGATGACACTCCCGCTCATGCACACGGGATCTGTCAGTTACTGCACACATAGTGAAGAAACAGCCCAGTCGGCACATGCAGATACAGGGAATATCTCCTAAACGGTGCAAGTTAAGGAGATATTCCCAGGACCTACAGGTAAGACTTATTTTAGGCTTACCTGTAGTTTAAAGTGGTTGTCATGACTTGACAACCAATTTAATGCATTGCTTGCAATAAGGTAAAACACGTTTTTAGTTTGTCTGTGCCCCCCCTTCCCTGTGTGAAGGGGAGAAGAGATCAGCGCTGTGCACGGCTGCATCTATTCTCCCCTTACTTCCGCTTTACACTTCATTCAAGCAGCAGGAGCCATTGACTCTTGCTGCTGCCAATCTGAAGATATGAAGGGTGGGCCTAAGTCCCGCTGTGTAAGTTTATGGAGCACGGCTCCTTAGACACACAGCTCGGGAGCGCTGGGACTACCTCTCCCCATAGCCAGCAGCTGGCTATGGTAGTCCTGCAGAAGAAAAGGAAGAGCCAAGAGTATTTAAGTATAACGTTTGTTAATTTATTTAAAAATAAAAAACAATTTGAGTTTAGTAACACTTTAAACTATATCTTACCAACCCAACGAGTGTTGTGTTCGTTTATGGAACCACCTAAGATCTCATAAATTATGACCTATAGGGAATGTTCGGGGCGCTTCAAGGAAACGATCAGCAGATCGTCTGATGGAGGTACCGTGATGATCTGGCTTTGGATGTCTTTCCTTATGTTCAGGGTGTGAACCTTGGAGTGTGTTGATCTTTATGTGTGTGAGTAATGATGTCTTTTCTTACTGAACTTTTCTTTTTATTTCCAAAACTCCCTTATCTAAGCACTAGCCTAGAGGGTGTAGTTCAGAATATTTATTTGCATCTGATTGGAAGGTACGTCTATAGCTTAACCAAATGGGCTTAACCTTTCCACCAGATGGCACTAGGAATTCCTATTTTAGCTCTTCTGGAAATAAAATTTGGATTAATTTAACCCAAACTTATATGGGACATATTATTTTTATCCCTGGGCGAATGTAAATATGTTATCATTACAATAGGATGTATACAATCCATGGTGTGAATATTATTTATGATGTTAAAGCAGAGTTCCACCCTTTCCTTATGTTTATTAAAAGTCAGCAGCTACAAAAAGTGTAGCTGCTGACTTTTAATAAACAGACACTCACCAGTCTCCCGGTCCAGCGATGGAGCCACACGAAGCCTCACTCCTCTCCCCCTCCCCTCCTGCGCTTTGTGATTGGTCCCCAAGTCTTCTAGGACCTGTCCTGTGTCCCAGAAGACTTCGGGAGGGAGGGGGAAGGAGACCTTCCACTTCCGATCGCCTATGGTGACCGGGGCGGAAGTACCCCTAAAAATCGGGTATCCCCACCACCCCTCCTCCCCAAAAGCTCAGTTTCAACATCCGGAGCTGGGGAGGAGGACGTAAAGTGGAAGTTCCACTTTTGGGTGGAACTCCGCTTTAATCTTGTACCTATATGTTAATCATGTGTCATTTGGTAAAGATCTTTGGTTTTATCCAGAGATCAGTGTTTAGGTATTAATTATTACTCCTCAAAGGATATCTGGATAAATCTAATCTCATAATTTGCCCTCTTACTTCTGAATCATCATATTATAAAAACATAACAATTTCCTATTTTAAGTATCACAATAACATATAAACATTTCATTATCATTTAGTTCTTTATGTAGTAGTCGTATACGGTATATGTATAGGTTTCAAAGTGTTTTAACATTTTAAAGTTAGTGGGCTCCATTCACAAAGCAGTATGTTTCCCCTTAAAAAATGTGGTAAAACGCTCAGCGTTTTTCAAAAAGTTTTTTGGCATCCACAAAAAATGCTACTAAAATACCGCTTGACTTATTCTATGACTTGCCGGCTTGTAGATCCACTGTCAATCATGACGCCCGTAGCCACTACCATCCCGAAAAAGGAAAAAAAAAAGGTCCACAGTTCAGAAGGGAGGTGATCGGATAATGGTCTGGTATGGATTTCGGGGGGACCCCATGCCGTTGTTTAGGGTTCCCCACAAAATCCATACCAGACCTGAATGGCCTGGTATGCATTGGGGTCCAGCTGTCAGGGGGGAACCCTGCAGAATATATATTGGCCTATTTGCTTTAGTGTTACCCTGGTCAGTTTCTATTGGAGCACAATAAGTATATGGCACCTCATCCCAAATTGATCAATACAAAAAAAGAAGAATGAGTTCCCTGGGGGGATTATGCGGTGCTGTAGAATAACTCAGATTACAATTTTACATTTAAAAACATATCTTTATTGTATACAAAATTTTCTTAGACATATGACATAAAGACACATAAAACCATGTCTGGTAACTCGTAATAAGGTGAGGTCCAGCCTAGATGTGGTATAGGCTTCTGTCAGCTAGCATGCCAACATGTTTCGCCCCCGTGGGCTTCCTCAGGGGATTGTACTGACCTCCAAAATCTAGTTTACGAACAGTGAGATAAAGAATCATTATTATATATCAATATTCCAAATATACCAATCAATGTTGTCTGTATTTAGGCTGCCTATAAGGTTTGTCCCGCCAAATCCCCGCACCCCCCAATCCATCCCCACCGACATCCATGGAGATTGTGAACGAAACGCTCACCTGAAGCCGTGGACAAACAGACCACAACCAGATGCAACGACCAAAACTCAACCAAAATGGCGACTGCAGGTCCCGCTTATGGTCCAGGCCAATTATCTTTAAAGAAAGCCAAAAGTATATATAAACGTATGCAGCTGTATTCAATCAATTAAAATTGAAAATCAAGTTATCAAAATGATAACTTGAGTACCAACATCCAATATGGCTTATATGGCCAATTTTGATTAAACTACATTAAACTATAATGAAACTTACATGAAGACAGCAGTAAAGGTAGTGGGGGCGCCATTGTTGAAAAAAATCCACCCAACCAAGTAGTCCAAAGTCAATATTGAGCGAAAGGTAGACTAATGGATAACATGCTGTAGTAGTAAATAAAAAATAAATACAGATTTTTGTATTTGCAAAAAAAATTTTTTTCCACAAATAATATAAATAGGATCTAAATGTGTAACATAGCAAAATTGCCTAATTACCATCAAAATATGTCCATGTATATCCCTCAAGGGTATCACCTCGCAGACGAGGTCAATCAAACAAACGTGCTTCAGGGGCAGAGAAGCAAACTATCTCCGATCACTGAAAACAAAAAACAATTTTTTGATGTACACATACCTATTGAGTTTTAGAGAATACATGATCCATAAATATGGGTAAGTAATAGGCAAGGATCGGCCTGCTACAATAAATTACCTGCAATATATTTGAACACAGGGGTACAGCATCCCCACTCACCTCTCCTAAAAAAATGATGGCGCCGCCTGCCTTTAAGCGTCACCCACTCGGCGGGTGACGTCATGCCGGCGGCGCCATCATTTTTTTAGGAGAGGTGAGTGGGGATGCTGTACCCCTGTGT
>BLSH010231609.1:59193-71868 GCA_018402905.1 Glandirana rugosa
CGTGAAAAAAGTGAATACAGCGTTTTTTTATTTTTGGGTCTCCAAGAATTTATGGTGGTTTATTTAGAGATAAACACACTTTTTTTACGATTTTTAAAACAAACCCGTGTCACATCGTACTCTCTCATTAACAGTAAGTTTCACACTCTCGCGTCTTTCGACTTTTAACCAGACCCGTCCTTCCCCCATATTTTCAGGACATAACTTCACCAATTGGTGAACGGCTGGCGGTTGGCGTCCAACTGCCGCTGTTTCACCAAACTATAGCGTTTGACGTGCGGGCGTGCGAGTGACACAAGCCCCTCCCGGTCCGAATGGAGGTCCGTGTTTACTTACACGGACCTCCGTTCTTTCAGTGCGGGGGGGCCATCGCGGGTAGCCGACGGAGATCGAGTCCGCCTCACCCGCTCCCTGGCCCTCCCCGAACACAGTGAGCGTGCGGGCGTGCAGTTTGCGATATCAAACCACTTTGTCGCCGTCAACCTGCGGTTGGCGGTCGGCAAGTGGTTAACCACTTCAATACAGGACTTTTATACCCCCTTCCTGCCCAGACCAATTTTCAGCTTTCTGCGCTCTCACACTTTGAATGACAATTACTCTCTCATGCTACACTGTGCCCAAACAAAATTTTTAGCATTTTTTTCACACAAATAGAGATTTATTTGGTGGTATTTAAGAACCTCTGGGTTTTTATTTTTTTGCGACATAAGTGAAAAAAGTGCGAAAATTTTGAAAAAAAACCCACTTTTTTTAGTTTCTGTGATAACATTTTGGAAATATAATTTGGGTCAAAACCTATACTGCTACCTATCTTTGGTAAAAATAACCCAAATAAGTTTATATTATTTGGTCTGTGTGAACGTTATAGAGTCTACAAGCTATGCTGCCAATCATTGAAAATTAATCACACCTGATGCACTGGCCTATCTCATTTCTTGAGGCCCTGAAATGTCAGGAATGTACAAATACCCCCAAAATGACCCCCTTTTGAAAAGTAGACATTCCAAGGTATTTAGTAAGAGGCATGGAAAGTTTTTTGAAGTTGTACTTTTTTCCCACAATTCTTGGGAAAAATAAGAAATTATTTTTTTTTGCACATAATTGTCTTAACAACAAGTTATTTCTCACACACAGCATATACATACTTCCAATTACACCCCAAAATACATTCTGCTACTCATCCCGAGTATGGCGATACCACATGTGTGAGACTTTTACACAGCCTGGCCACATAGAGAGGTCCAACATGCAGGGAGCACCGTCAGGCATTCTAGGAGCAGAATTTCACATCTAATTTCCTAACAACCTATTACAGTTTTGAAGGCCCTGGAGCACCAGGACAATGGAATTACCCACAAAATGACCCCATTTTGGAAAGCAAACACCCCAATGTATATTCTATGAGGCATTGTGAGTCTTTTGAATTGTTCATTTTTTTCACAAGCCTTCGAAAAACGTGGAAAGAAAATTTAAACGCTTTTATTTTTACACAAAGTGGTCAATTTATAAGATATTTCTAACACATAGCATGTACATAGCAAAAATGAACCCACAAAATATATTCTGCTACTCGTCCCTGGTATGGCAATACCACATGTGTGAGACTTTTTCACACCCTGGCAACATAGAGAGGTCCAACATGCAGGGAGCACCATCAGGCGTTCTAGGAGCATAAATTACACATAAAATTTCATTCATACATATCACACTTTTGAAGGCCCTAGAGCACCAGGACAGTGGAATTACCCCCAAAATGACCCCATTTTGGAAAGCAAACACCCGAGGTATATTCTATGAGGCATGGGCTGCAGATAGGTACTCGGGTACTCTGATGGGCTGCAGATAGGTACTCAGTTACTCAGATGGGTTGGTGACAGGTACTTGAGTAATCTGAAGGGCAGGTGACAGGTACTCGGGTACTCTGATGGGCTGGTGACAGGTACTCGGGTACTCTGATGGGCTGGTGACAGGTACTCGGGTACTCAGGTGGGCTGGTGACAGGTACTCGGGTACTCAGGTAGGCTGGTGACAGGTACTCGGGTACGCTGATGGTTGGGTAATAGGTACTCGGGTGCTCTAATGAGCAGGTGACAGGTACTCGGGTACTTTGCTGGGCTGGTGACAGGTACTCAGGTTCTCTGATGGGCAGGTGATAGGCACTTGGGTACTCTGATGGGCAGGTGACAGGTACTCGGGTACTCTGATGGGCAGGTAACTGGTACTCGGGTACTCTGATGGGTAGGTGACAGGTACTCTGATGGGCTGGTAACAGGTACTCGGGTACTCTTATGGGCAGGTGACAGGTACTCAGGTACTCTGATGGGCTGGTGACAGGTACTCAGGTACTCTGATGGTCTGGTGACAGGTACTCGGGTACTTTGATGGGTTGGTGACAGGTACTCAGGTACTCTGATGGGTTGGTGACAGGTACTCAGGTGCTCAGATGGGCTGGTGACAAGTACTTGGGTACTCTGATGGGCTGGTGACAGGTACTCGGGTACTCAGATGGGATGGTGACAGGTACTCAGGTACTCTGATGGGCAGGTGACAGGTACTCAGGTACTTTGATGGGCAAGTGACAGGTACTCGGGTACTTTGATGGGATGGTGACAGGTAATTGGGTACTTTGATGGACAGGTGACAGGTACTCGGGTACTTTGATGGACAGGTGACAGGTACTCTGATGGGCTGTGGCAGGTCCTCTTTATTAGGGTGGGTGATCAGTGTGCTTGGTGTGTACATCTGGCGTTAACAAGCTGTTACCGCAATCTCCCTCTCACACACGATCACTATATGACAGGGAGAACCGCGGTAACAACTCATTACCGCAGTTTGTTCACCACATGACCGGCTGCGATTGACACAGTCGGTCACGTGATAAAGAACCAATTCTATTGGCTCTTTACACTGATCGGAGCTGGGCTTTGTCCGAGGGACAAGCCTCAGCCCCAATCGCCACGCTGCGTGCCCCCGGGGGCGTGCACGAGCGGCGTGCACATTAAGGTCGGTAGTGACCGGCTGTGATTGGACACAACCGGTCACGTGGTAAAGAGCCAATTTTATTGACTCTTTACCCTGATCGGGGGGGACACAGCCCCCCCGGCACGCGATCGATCCGTGATCGCCGCTCTGCGGGTGGCGAGAAGCGGCCGACGTCATATGACGTCGGCCCGGAACGACGAGCGGTTCCTGCCGACGTGATTTTAATATGACTCGATAGGGAACTGGCTAAGTATATCAGCACAATATATTTGTCTATTTGTGCTCTCAGCCATCTTTAGATTAGACATTATGCTCTATGATGCATTTCAGCATAAGTCCCAGTTTTGAAAGCTTGCTGTGAGCTCTAAGGGACATAAACACTGTGCTGACTCGTTTAGCTTCCAGTTAGGGTAATCGTTGGTATGTACTGATAATTTGAGACTTGCAGAGAGGGACACATTTTAGTTAGTTGAATAATTACCTTTTGAAGAATAACTCAGTTAAAAAAAAACTGGCACTTTATTCTTTTATAACTGCACACAAAGTAAATTATAAGTTTTCTTTTTAAAATACCAGGATAAATATAAAAAAAAACAAGTTATTTTCATCCAATGCAAAGACCTGCATTCATCTGTTAAAGCTTTGTGAATGTAACTTTATATGTACAATATCAAAATGTGTCCTTTTTTACCCTCTAAAACAATCCTCCCCAGTACCTGTGTCTAATATACAATTCAAGTAACCACACAGTGGTCTATTGTGAGTTATTGTGACTTTCACCAAACACTCTGTGTCAGACAATCTTCCAGATGCTCATGTGTTTAAATGGAAGTGATTGATTATTTCACTAGCCACCCTCTAATCACCAAAGTCACATTTACTGTTTTATAAATCAACCCCATGGAATGCAAGAGTGCAAAGAGAAAAAGATATACAAATATAGGAAAAGAGAAAGGGTACTTAGCTAGAGGATGATAGGAAAACATAAGCTGACTATCCTACCCTTATACTGTATGTCTTATATCCACCAGTTGCACATCCAGATTCTATTACCGTGTGTGTTCAGGTCTGGTGTAAGTGCCACAAGGTTCAAATCCAATGAATGCACATGTTAAATTTCAAACAATAGTGCAAACAAAAAAGCCATTTAATATCGAAAAACATGTAAACATGTTTATAGTGGCAATGATAAAATGACATGCGCTTGTATCGTTATCTGTGTAAATGGTTACATTAATTTAATAGCGTTTTTCCCTTGACATGACGTGTATGAATTGTAATTATCCAAGCCTTTGTTTAAAAAAAAAACATATATATTATTAATTAGCACTTTTCTATTGGAAGATGTGCCTGTTTGTTGAAAAAAAAATATTACCACCAGGTGGCACCTTAATATAAGCCACTGACTTGACTGTGTAAAGCAGAAACTAAAGAAACAAAAATGCGTATCTTGTATATCTACATGCAGTTTGTCAATATTTATTTATTACAGGTACTTATATAGTGCTGCCAATTTAATGAAGCACTTTACACATATATTGTACATTTACATCAGTCCCTTACAATCTAAGGTGCTTAACTCACATTCATACACGTACATACTAGAGCCAATTTAGACAGTCAATTAACCTACCAGCATGTCTTTGGAGTGTGGGAGGAAACTGGAGAACCCAGAGGAAACCCCCACTGGCACAGGGAGAACATGCAAACTCTAGACAGGTAGTATAAAAAAATCTTTCATCTAAAAATGTCAAAAGTAAATGGAATACAACACCTAACCAATTTCTAACCTTAAAAAAATCCAAATATATTATGTGTTGCCCCTATTTTGCCATCTTGATCTATTTAGCATATGATTGTGAATTATGTGTGCTAGAGCTCTGGCGGTTACCTTTTACTTGTTCATCTTCTTTGCAATACAATATGTGATGGAGCATTTTTTTTTCATTACATTAGGCAGCCATATTTCTTACCTTTACTGTACTGTACCATGGTAATCAATTTTAATATTTGTATGAATAAAACAAAGGTTAACGTAACCACTTCAATACTGGGCACGTTCACTTTCACTCCTTCCTGCCCAGGCAAATTTTCGCACTTTGAATGACAATTGCACGGTCATACAATACTGTACCCAAGCATAATTTTTATAATTTTGTTCACACGAATAGAGCTTTCTTTTGGTGGTATTTAATGCCCACTGGGTTTTTTTTTATTTTTTGCTAAACAAATTAAAAAAGAATGAAAATTTAGGAAAAAAAAGTTTTTCTTTGTTTGTTATAACATTTTGTAAATGAGTATGTTTTCACTGATGTGCACTGATGAGACTGCACTGACAGGGACTGATGAGGCTGCACTGTTGAGGTGGCACTGATGGGCACTGAGGAGGAGGCACGAATCTGCCGAAGAGATGGGCACTGATAGGCAGCACTGATATACAGCACTGATAGGCAGTCTTTATGGGCACTGATAGGCAGAACTGATGTGCGCTGATAGGCGACACTAATGGGCACTGATGGGCAATGACAGGCACTGATAGGCAGCACTGATGGGCACTGGTAGGCAGCACTAATGAGGAGGCACTGACAGGCATTATTGATGGACACTAAAAGACATCACTGATGGTCACCGATTGGCATCACTGGTGGGCACTAGTGGGCATCACTGGTGGGCATCGCTGATAGGGCTGCATTTATAATCACTGCACTTATTATCAGTGCAGACCCCCCCCCCCCCCCATGGGTTCTCCTCGACTCACACCCAGAGTGAATAGAGGAATGCTGATAACTGGCACTTTCTAGTTACACTGTAATTAGCTATGATAGGATACAGCTGATCATGTGGTAAAAAGCCTACATCATAGCCCACAAGTGGCTTGTACTGAAGGACGTCATATCATATCCAGTCAGAACGGCAGAGCCACCGCCCGGTCGTCAGTTTGCTATAGGCCGGGCAGGATGTAAAAAAGGGTTATAGCTCCAAGTATTATTTGTTGTTTGAATTTTTTTGAGAATTAAACATTTTTTGATCTGTAGCAGGACTCTCTATATTGAACAGGTGGGCACTGAAGTGTTTAAATTTTTGTAACAGAAAGGGGTCTATGTATAAGAAGCTTTTTTGACAAACATTTGTACAATCAGGGGGAAAATTGCTATGTGTCCTCTATTATGAGTGATTCCTATATCAACATCACCAGGTAGTGGCCAGAATATGTTTCTTTTCTAGAAATACCTCACACACAAAAAAATGTGTTTGGGCCACAAAATGGTGCTGACAAAACACACATAATAGTAGAAATACTGCACTTTTCACCCCGATTTTGTGAATGTTTGTCATATCCGTATGTATTGCTCAACCCCGCAGGGACCGCTAAATAGATGCCCAGGTTTCTTTTCCCAGTGATTGCCCCACAGCCAGGCATATACTGTCCGTGAGGTACGAACTGACTCGACTGACCGCAAAATGACGCTGCACATGACATTAAGCACCTAAGAAGTAGCCGTGACCAACATATATGCCACCAACTCTCCTGATACCTCCTTCTTCCAAGATATGGTATCTTGGATAAAGGATGCCCTTGAAACCCTCCAGACTTTAATTCTGTCATGTCCCCACTAGAGGATCATGCTGTTACATCACCTCACAAAACACGCCCTCCTACTTATGCGACGCAAACTTCTACCCTATTAGCTCAATCAGTCACGTCTATGCGATTTGTGGATATATGGTGACTTACGCATCCAACCAATCATGACTATACTTTTTTTTCGCCCCCCCCCCACAACTCCTTCTCCCGAATTGACTACCTTTTTGTCTCCCCGGCCCTGCTCCCAACACTACGTAACTCAATGATTGGAGATATGACAATATCAGGCCATAGCCCAATTTCCATTAACCACTTCCTTACTGGGCACTTAAACCTTCCTCCTGCCCAGACCAATTTTCAGGTTTCAGTGCTGCCGCATTTTGAATGACAATTGTGCGGTCGTGCGACGTTGTACCCAAATAAAATTGATGTCCTTTTTTCCCCACAAATAGAGCTTTCTTTTGGTGGTATTTGATCACCTCTGTGGTTTTTATTTTTTGCACTATAAACAAAACCAAGAGCGACAATTTTGAAAAAAGAACAATATTTTTTACTTTTTGCTCTAATAAATATCAAAAAAAAAAAAATGATTCATCAGTTTTGGCCGATTTATATTCTTCTACATATTTTTGGTAAATAAAATCGCAATTGGCGTTTATTGATTGGTTTGCGCAAAAGTTATCACGTCTACAAACTATGGGAATTGATTTATGGCATTTTTATTATTTTTTTTTTTTACTAGTAAGGGCGGCCATCTGCGATTTTTATCGGGACTTTGATATTGGGGGGGACATGTCGGACATTTTTGACACATTTTTGGGACCAATGACATTTATACAGCGATCAGAAATTTAAATGTCCACTGATTACTGTATAAATGTCATTGGCAGTGAAGGGGTTAACCTGCAGGGGGCAGTGAAGGGTTTAACAATGTTCCCTGGGTGTGTTCTAACTGTGGGGGGGCGGGGTTGGCAGGGACATAACAGATCTAACTGATCCCGGTGACAGGGATCAGTAGATCTGCTTGTCCCCCTCTCACAGAACGGGGAACCGCCGTGTTTACATTGGCGGTTCCCCGTTCTACAGCTTTTCAGGCGATCGCGGGTCAGGAGCGGACATCGAGTCCGCCCGACCCGCGGGCACGCCCACGCAGCATGCGGCGGCTGCACGCGTGTGCCGCCGCCGCCTGTGAGTGCGCGCAGGGGGCGTGTAAAGGGGCGGACGTCCATGGACGTCCACCCGGATATTCAGATCCACGATGTAGACGTCTTTCGTCTATAGCGCGGATCTCTAGTGGTTAATCTATGTACTTTTAAACCCCCATCCCTCCCACCTCTTTGGCGATTTCCCTCCTTTCTGACAGATAAGGATGATTTTCGACACATGCTATATAAGACGTGGGTCGAACATGCGTCCACGGATGGAGCACACGTTATTGAACCAAACCTCTTTTGGGAGGCCGGCAACGCATTCCTGAGAGGGAAAATCATCTCCTATACCGCTCAGTATAAAAAACATTCCAATCAACAGTACGTATTAGCCAGTGAAGCACTACAACTTATGCATCAAAACCTGACGCTCCATCACACACAAGACAATATTCAGACTTGGCAAAAAGCTAAACATAAAGAAATACATAAACACTTTAGCTCATAACGAAATGATATTAAACATTCATTATAATGAGTCCATCTGTGTCTGCACAGCGCTTTCAACAGAATCAATAAACCAGCTGTTAAAGAAGTGGGTGAGGAGTCCGCGTGAGTCAGGAGATAAGATGAAAGTCCAGAATAGTTATTGCCAGCCACCAAGTTCGTTAAAACACCACCAGTGATCCACTCCCTATGCAGTGCCCGCTTACCGGACACAAACTTGCGTAAAGCCCTTCAATGGTAAGAGAGCATGTACTGCTGACAATCCTCTGATACTCCGCTCTAGCTCATCCTATGTAATAAGGTTCTCAGATCACCGAAAAGAGAACAAACAGCTCCACATAGCGTAATTCCATTAACAAATGTTTATTAAATAAAATCCGCCAAATGAACACTTACAAAAAAACCCCAATCAACCGCATTGATAAAAGTAAACTCGTTACATCACCGCTCCAGATAGGCTGTGTAAACTCCTCCAATGTGCTTCCGCACTTGGTCCGTCTGTTCTTGGAACGCAATCGTAGATCCCGGTTTGCCATGAGGTTACGCCCTTTTTTTTTTTTTTTATTTATTTTTCCTTCAGCATGAATCACGTACTCAAGACTTCCATCAACTTCACCTTCCACAAGACTGAGCAGTGTTCTTTACATCATCAGGTAAGTATTTTCCAATAAAAAGAATAAAATTAATCTTATATTTACAATACACATACATATTACATTACACTCTCCCAACCACCCTACCTCACCTTCCACCTCCCAACATTCCAAAATTCATCTGCCTCCCCCTTTCCCAAAGTTTTCCTATCATAAAGCACCACAACATACAACTTACTCAGAATCCAATCCATACATTCTTCCTCTGCCACCACCAAACTCCCTTTCTTATAACCGCACCTTGCATCCCAAACCACCTCCTTCACTACCGCAGACAAAATCCACCCCTTCCTCCTCTCATCAGCTTCACCCTCCACCCAACCATACAAACATAACTCAGGTATGATTTTCTTAATTTTCAAAACAATCCTTATAAATTCCTCCAATCTCCTCCACACTTTCTTCACAAAACTTCATTCGAGGAACACATGCCTCACTGTTTCCAACCCAGCACAACCTTCTCTTACACAATCCTCCCTCCTTGCCAGATCTCTGTTTTTCAAAAAGGTCATCGTTAGGAGGCATTCATGAAAGACATCCAGACAATTTCCTTCTGCCTGTTAGTCACTCCACTTGTTCCAAAATTCTTCCAGCATTCCTCAATTTGTCTAGATCTCAGGTCCGCAACATTGGATACCACCTCCTCCTTTTTCAATCACATCCTCAACTTCTGCCTGTTCATGGCGCCTACACCCAAACCCTTCAGGTTGTTGTCATCAAACCATTTCTTAAGCTTGACATAGTATGGAGGAGCCATCAAGGCTACTGGTTTCGTTAGATCTTTAGTTCCCCACCCCCACTTTACCACAAACCACCCCATCAAGTAGCGCATAAACCATATAGTCATTCCGCCCCCTGAGAAGGCCTTGAAATGTGTTAACCACAGGTGAAACCCTAAAAACTCTTCAATATTTGGGAAGTTGTAGCCTCCACATTTACCTTCCTTCATAACTGTCACCCTTGCCACCCTTTCCATTTTTGCCCCCCAGAAGAAGACAAACAGCAATCTCGTAATCTTCTGCAACCAGATCTTATTAAAAGGAAAAATGAGCCCAGAGTATAGTAGCAAGTGCAAGCACACGGCTTTAACCACCAGGGTTTTCCCAGTCAAGGTCAAGCGTCTTGTTCTCCACAAATCCAGCTTTTAGATATCTTCTCCACACATTTAACAGCGTTTACTTAATTTAAGAGGTTTCTTTCATAGTGCACCCCCAGGACTTCGATGGTCGCCACCTCTTTAATTTTGGCAGTTGAGACGTCAAGGGATCCACTTAGCATGCAAACTGCACTATTACTCCAGTTTACCCTCATGCCTGCCATGCTACCGAACAACTGTAGCTGAAGTTCTGTTCTGGCTAAATCCTTCCTAGATTTGCACAGGAAAGTGGAGTCATCCATGTACCATAATGATTTAACTTTTTCCCAACCTCCACCCGGCACAAAGAAGCCTTCAAAGGCTTTATCTCTCTGTACATGTCGTAACAGAGGCTCCATGACGCAGATGAATAAAACGGGAGACAGGGGGCTGTCTCACCCCAGATCTAACCTGGAACGATTCTGAGAGGATACCATTAATTGCCACCTTGCTGTAAACACCTTCATACAGGCTTTTGATCATGCCTATAAAAGCTCTTGGGATACCCAATCTCTCTAGTGCATGGAACATAAACCTATGAGAAATTCTGTCGTATGCCTTCTCGAGGTCAATTCCTGCCACTGCCAAAGGGATGTTATTGCACTGTACATAATAGATTAGATCTCTTAACAACATTAAATTATCTACAATTCTCCTCCCTGGGATGGCACACACCTGCCAGCTCCCAATCAGTTTGCCTACCACTTCTTTCATAATCTGAATTTAGGAGGGTGATTGGGCGTCACTTCCTCACCTCTCTCTCATCTCCCTTCTTATAGATTAAAACAATAACCCCCTCCTTCATTGAGGCAGCCAGTCTTCCACTTGACATGCACTTCCTCATTACTTCTACCAGATATGTTTTTAGAATAGGCCAAAATTTCAAATAAAATTTGACAGGGATACCGTCTGCTCCCGACGTCTTGTTCTTCGCCATGCTTCTGAGCGTCCTTTCCACCTCTGCTTCTCCCACCTCTTTCATCAGACCGATATTTTCTTCCTCCTCCAGGGATCCTGATAGTATATTGCAGTATTCTCTTATTTCTTCCATCTCTGCGTCTTCTTCTCCACCATACAGTTCTTCATAGAAATCCTTCACCACCGTCCTCATTCTTCCACCTCTGACACTCTCATGACCGTCCAGCACGTCCATCATGATTTTCTTTGAACTAAAGGCTTTCTTGAAAAAAAACCTTGAGCACTTCTCGTCCTCTTCCATGTTTTGAATTTTGGCCACTAAACACAATACCTCAGCCTTTTTCTTTAATCCACTTCTTCCTCTCCTCCTGCACATCCTTCAATTCTTCTTCCACCTCCAGTCCCAACCTTTTACATTGATATAAAAAATGTGTTCTCTTCACCAACCTCTTCTCCGCCTCCCTCCTCTTCCCTGCATTCCTAATCCCTATTTTTTTTATAATATGCAGCCACACGTCTCTTTACCCAATCCCGCCATTCTAACAGATTTTCAAAATTATCTTTCTCCTCCCCTAAAAATCCGCAAGGCCTTCCGGCGCTTCCTCATCCTCTAATAGAAGACAGTTCAACTTCCAAAGTCCTTTTCCCACCTCCACCCTTACCTCCAACTTAAAGGAACAAAAAATAACAGAATGGTGTGAAAAAAATTGTTGGTTCCACCCAATAGTCCTCTACCTCCAAAAATTGTGACATCAACAGGAAGTCAATCTGGGATCTTACAGTGCCCCGATCTGAATGGTAAGTATAGGACACGTTTCTTCCTTCCACCACTACAGCGGCATCTTGCATTTTAAAATCTCCCACCATGCCGTTTAAGATATTAGATGTTACATCCGTTCCGCCAGACCCCTGCCGATCCTCATCCCTCCTCACACAATTGATGTCTCCCGCCAGCACTGTTGGGATCCTCCCAGGTAAGTGATATTTTAATACCTTCAAAAACTCTACTCGCCTTCTTATATATCGTAGGTGCATAGGCATTAAATACTCTTACTTGTTTCCCCAAGTATTCCAATAATAACATTTGCAGCCTCCCTGGAATAATGATTTCACGTACAACAATCTTCACACTCCGATTCCTTATCACCACCCCAACCCCCTCACTTCCAGATACACATGTGATTGCCCACGCAGAAGGTCCCCCTGACCAGTCAGCCGAAGGGTCACTCATAACTCCACACTCCTGCAAACACACAACATCTGCGTTATATTTGCTCACTTCATCAAATAGAGTTACTCTCTTTATCATTCCAGCAATACTCCTCATGTTAATAGACCATATTGTTAGAGCCATTATTACATATGTAAGGAACACAGCCATCATAAGTAGAGTTGAGCGAACACCTGGACGTTCGGATTCAGAGGGTCCGAACGAACTTTGGAAAAAAGTCCAGGTTCGGCACCGAACATTGCCCGAACGTTACCCCGGACTCCATTGAAGTCAATGGGGACCCGAACTTTTAGGCACAAAAATGGCTGTAACAAAGTCCTGGCAAGTGCTAGAGGGCTGCAAAAGGAAGTAAAATGGGGGTAAGAGTAGGGCAAGTGCCCTACAAAAAAATGGGAATAGGGAAAATAAATTAAAATCAAATAAAAAAAATGGGAAGGGGGGTGGATGTGGAGTAGGAGCCTAGAGGTTGACTAGGCCGTGACCATGGCAGTGTAGGTGGAAGTGGCGGTGGTCAA
>BLSH010231609.1:122556-136050 GCA_018402905.1 Glandirana rugosa
CCCACCCATCTATCTGTGCTCACCCACCCAGCCGTGCTCACCCATCCATCCATCCATCCATGCTCACCCATCCAGCCGTGCGCACTCACCCATCCATCCATCCATGCTCACAATCCAGCCATGCATGCTCATCCAGCCATCCATCCATGCTCACCCACCCAGCCGTGCTCACCCATCCATGCTCACCCACCCAACCGTGCTCACCCATCCATCCATCCATACATGCTCATCCATCCATCCATCCATGCTCACCCATCCATCCATCCTCACCCACCCAGCCATCCATCTGTGCTCACCCACCCAGCCGTGCTCACCCATCCATCCTCACCCACCCAGCCGTGCGCACCCAGCCATCCATCCATTCTCACCCACCCAGCCATGCTCACCCAGCCATCCATCCATGCTCACCCACCCAGCCGTGCTCACCCAGCCATCCATCCATGCTCACCCAGCCATGCATCCATGCTCACCCAGATTCAGTGCCATTGGAGGAAAACGCGGAAGTGGGGCTCATTCACATGCATGTTAGACCCTCTCTAATAAAGTTCTGCACAACTGGACGTGCGATAATGGAGAAACTATAGGGCGATTCCAGTTATATGGCATCTGCTGTGTCCCATACACCTTAAGATTGGATGCGATTAGATAAGATTTGATAGGATGCTGGAACTTGGAGATTATCACTAAGACCTTAAGGCGGTTTTTATACTTACCTTCGGTGAGTGTTTTCATATAGGGGGGCATAACCTCCCGTATTTTGCTCACGTGGTGTGGTGGTGGACAACGTGGAACAAGATCCTGCCCCTAGCAGGGATCAATTCAGTCGATATATTTTCTGGGACTTTTTTTAGTCACAATTTAGCACTGCTTGCACTTTACAAAGATATATGGACTTATATTATTGAGGTGCTATCCAATACTGATTGTTTGATTTTAGGTGGCTGCTAGTTTGTATTGCAAAATACGTATTTTATATATTTTTTTTATTTTAATATTGATGTTTTTGCATCAGGGGAATATTGCATCCTGAGCGCTGATTTGAGCATTTGTTTTCGAACTGTTGGGAATTCGATTGTTCTATTTGGCAGATATATACATCATTGTGGATGCTTCCTCCTTCTGAGTGGATGTTCCTGAACGTCCTTCAGAAGGAGCGGGATCACATAGCCGCGTGTCCACACAGCCGTGCGATCACGATGCGCTCATGTCCACCGGATACACCGCATCTCGGATCGGCAGGAGGAATCTGTCATTTGCCCTCCTGATCACATGATGGCTGTGTCCAATCACAGCCATCATGTGGTGTAAACAGCCTGGGGATGTCACAAACAGCGGCGCGACCCCGATGTGCCTGTGTCCCCCAGAAACCGGACAACATGCACGGCAGAAGGGCTCTGTGATTGGCCCTCCTGATCACATGACGGCTGTGTCCAATCACAGCCATCATGTAATGTAAGCAGAGAGCCATTGCCAGGCAACCGGCTCTGCTTCTCCTCACAGAGTCAGTGAGGAGAAGGCGAGTGGATCTGCAAGCTGGGGATCAGTGTGTGAGCTGTTTTTTACGGCTTTTTACACACTGATCACCCAGCTAGTGTCCCCAAAAAGTGTCCCCATACAGTGAAAACACCAACACCTGTCCCAGTAAATATCTGTCCAGTAAACATCTGTCCCACATCTGTCCCTGTAAACATCTGTCCCACTGAACATCTATCCGCCTTCATCTGGCACACATCTGTCTTATCATCTGGTGCACATCTTTCTGTGATCATATGCACACATCTGTCCGTGATCATCGGCGCACATCTGGTGCAAATCTGTTCGTTATCATCTGGCACATCTGTCACATCTATCCGTGATCACCTGGTGCACATCTGTGTGATCATCTGGCACAAATCTGTCCGTGATCATCTGCGCACATCGGGCACACATCTGTCTGTGATCATCTGGCACAAATCTGTCCATGATTACCTGCGCACATCTGGCGCACATCTGTCTGTCATCATCGGAGGCACATCTGTTTGTGATCATATGCGCACATCTGTTCGTGATCATCTGGCACACATCTGTCTGATCACCTGGCGCACATCTGTCCGTGATCTGTTGCACATCTGTCTGTGATCATATGCACACATCTGTCCGTGATCATCGGTGTACATCTGTCACATCTATCTGTGATCATCTGGTGCACATCTGTCTGATCATCTGGCACAAATCTGTCCATGATCATCTGCGCACATCTGATACACATCTGTCTGTGATCATCTGGCACAAATCTGTTCATGATCATCTGCGCACATCTGGTGCACATCTGTCTGTGATCATCTGCGCACATCTGGCACAAATCTGTCTGTGATCATCTGCGCGCATCTGTCTGTGATCATCTGCGCACATCTGTCCATGATCATCTGCCACATCTAATTCCATTGTCTTGGTGCTCTAGGGCCTTCAAAAATGTGATAGGTACTCAGGAAATGAAATTAGTAATTTATGAAAGCCTGACGGTGCTCCCTGCATGTTGGACCTCTGTATGTGGCCAGGCTGTGTAAAAGTCTCACACATGTGGTATCAACATACTCAGAGGGAGTAGCAGAATGTGTTTTGGGGGGTTATTTTTGCTATGTACATGCTAAGTGTTAGAAACATCTTATAAATTGACAACTTTGTGTAAAAAAAAAACATTTTCTTCCCACTTTCTTTCCATTGTTCAAAAGACTCATTATGTCTCCTAGAATATACATTGGAGTGTTTTCTTTCCAAAATGCGGTCATTTTGTGGCTAATTCCATTGTTTTAGTGCTCCAGGGCCTTCAAAAATGTAATCGGTAATCAGGAAACCAAATGTGTACTTTATGCTCCTAGAACACCTGATGGTGCTCCCTGCATGTTGGGCCTCTGTATGTGGCCAGGTTGTGGAAAAGTCCCACACATGCTCAGGAGGAGTAGCAGAATATATTTTGGGGTATACAGTAACTGTAAGTTTACCTATGCCATGTGTGAGAAATGACTTGTTAATATGACAATTTTGTGAAAAAAAAAATTAAATTCTCCATTTTCCACACTATTGTGGGCAAAAAATTGTAACTTCAAAAAACGTACTATGCCTCTTACTAAATACCTTGTACTGTCATCTTTACAAAAAGGGGTATTTTTTTTTTTTGGGGGGGGGGTATCTGTTCTGTTCGGACATTTTAGGCCCTGAAGAAATGAGATAGGCCTTCAGTATGTCAGGATTGATCAATTTTCACTATGTAGCCTAGCTTGTAGACTCTACAACTTTCACACAAACCTATTATCATACACTTATCTGGATTTTTTTTACCAAAGACATGTAGCAAAATACATTTTGGCCTAAATTTATGACGAAATTTGATTTTATTGTATTTCTTTTAAAGCAGAAAGTAGAAAATATTGTTTTTTTTTCAAAATCTTTTCTCTTTTTTCATTTATATCACAAAAATAAAAAACCCCAGTAGTGATTAAATACCACCAAAAGAAAGCTCTATTTGTGTGAACAAAATTATAAAAATTTAATTTGGGTACAATGGAGCATGACTGAGTAATTGTCATTCAAAGTGCGAGAGCACTGAAAGCTGAAAATTGGTCTGGGAAGGAAGGGGGTGAAAGTGTCCAGTATTGAGGTGGTTAAAGTTCATGTGTGCGTAAAGGCAGGTGTCCCAATAGTTTTGACAATATAGTGTAGTTGTAAACTGCAACTACATTGCAAACTATCAGTTTGAGATGAAAAAGTGAAACACACAGGAAACTTGAACTTAACCTATTAAGAAGTTTTTGTTATTTTTTTCCTTATGATAAGATGTAGTTTTTACAATTCAGTTATTGCATTGGAAGTACTTTTATTGCGCTTACAGTGATGGTGGTTATGCTGAAGAAGCTTGTCATATGAGGAGAGATAGTACATTAAATATTGCTGTTACATATTAAAAGCAAACCTAGGTCTAACAATTCACTTGGTTTGTTCTATGTTTGTTTGTTGAAAACATAAATTAACTTCTGGTGACAGGTTGGCAGAATGCTCCTTGCACTGAGGTGTCGGTAACCTTTTTAATGGCCACAATGTGTCAACTTGCTTCTTGAACAAACCATGTGCTGCCATGCGCACCTGTAAAAAGAAAACAAATGAAAAACACACATACACACATTCAAAGAGAGTGTGAGTGTTACAATGATGTGTGTGCCATATTCTTGGCAAAGAAAGAAAAATCTGTGTTATAGAAGAACACCATCTGCAAGTCATTCATGTGAAGCATTCCTCGTCAAAGTCTTACATGTGAGAAGGAAATACAGCTTCTAGCTTTGTTACCTCAGCATTTTATATTTCTGATATGTGCCTGCTGTACCATGTACTGTTCCTGCCAAACCTTCTGCTTTCCAATAAAAACTGACTACACTAGGCACGAGAGCACAGCGTGGTCAGTTCCCTAGCTATGCTGGGAACTCAGCCTGCTCTCCTCCAATGATCAGACTTGTCCTTGCATTCCACCCCCCCCATGCACGGCCAATCACTGGGAAGCTACTGCTACTTCTCCTCCACCGCTCTTATGCAGCTGAGTACAGAGGGGATGTGATGATTTAGAAAAAAGAGAGAAATGTATTTAGTATGTATTTTTTATATCTATACACAAATGTTTTGCCTTACATTGCAATTTTATACTGAATGTGTTGTTTTACAAGGTAATTGTTTACAATCACTTTAAAGCCCAACACCAGGAAATTTAGAAACAATCCCTTGCAATCGGGCTGTGCTTGCACTGCAAGGGTTAACTGCTCATTTAGGTCTAGGGTCCCCGCAGTGTCTTCTCCTTTACTCTGATTTCAACAAAATCAATGCAGGACCCTTCTCCCAGTGGAAATCCAGAACCACCTTGGTGGTTTGATGCTTCACTCATCCTAGTGGTACTCCAAAATCAATGATGTCCACCATTATCCATATTGCCCATTCTGAGTCCACCTTTAGCTGAACCATTTAGTAGCCCAGATCCTTCTTATGGGTCTCCTGTTGCATTACCCTTCAGGAGTGTGATCTGCATATTTTTTTTTTAATCAGAAAAACAAGTTTTATTAAAGCAAAGAGCATACATGTGATATGAATATACTTTAAGGAAATGACATGTCTGTTACAGAAGTTTAAAGTAACACATGTTGGTCAGTACAGAAGCATAGTATACTCTACACTAGTATTTGCTTCCCAATTGTTAAATACACAGCCAAGGTTTCCTTTACCTAGTACCAGTATTAGGAAGAATATGCTGGATAACCATTCATTGAAATCAAACTGAAACAATACAATGTAAGAAAAGAAGAAAAAGGAAAAGAGAGAAATGGAGAAGAAAACAAGAATTCAGAACGTAGATCCCCCCCAGGACCATTCAATACCAGCATCTTTAGCATTATAATCCTAATAACGATGGAGTATGTTCTCACTCCGGCAAATATCCATACTTCACTCTCAAACTACCCTTGTAATAATCTGTCTTGTATGAGTTGGTGCGGGGCCAGACCTGGGATCTCTAGCCATGGTTGCCACATTTTGGAGAATTTCCCTGGGACCTTCCTATGCATGTACGTCACTTTTTCCCTAATAAGCAGACTATTAATTTGTTCCACCCATAAATTTTTCGTTGGTACCTTATCAGACATCCAAAATTTAGCAATGAGTTTTCGAGCCACAAATAATAATCGAAGCACCGCCACCCTTTCGTTCTGATTCAACAGTTCCTCATACAGGGCCCCCAGCAAACCCACCAGGGGATCCCCCGGAAGAGGAAAGCTATACACCTGAGATATAGTACTAATAACATCCGTCCAGTACCTAAAGAGCTTCGGGCAGCGCCATAACATATGGATTAATGTACCCTCCTCTCTGGTGCACTTGGGACAAAGTGGAGTTGACCTCCTCCCCCATCTATGTAGCTGAGTTGGAGTTCTATATGTCCTGTGGTTATATGAGACAGCTTTTGAGATGCAGAGACCGATACCAACGCAGCATTTTCCAGACACATATTCCATATCTCTCCATCAATGGGACCCAGGTCTCTTTCCCATCCCACCCTACAGGGAAGAATGGCTGTATCCTGCGACGACTGGAGAAGGGCAGAATAGGCTCTAGAAATCATGCCCTTTCCACACCTCTCCTTCAAAATATTGTTCATTAGCGGGTGTTCTATGGGGGTCATTTTTCACGTTCTCTCTTGTGCTTGCAAGGCGTGTCTGATTTGCAGGTACAGTATTTGTAAAATTGTGTGTTAGGCAGGCCAAACTCTCTGAAGTTCAGCAAAGAGCTTCAGTACCTGGCCCTTGTATAGCTGGGGTATGTATAGAATGCCCGCTCCTATCCAATCCTCAAAGCCCACCAACTTCTGCAGTTCCGGCAAGTTAGCATTGCGCCATATCGGGGTATATTCACAACTACCTTCCACTCCAAGGATATTGCCCACATGTTTCCACATCATGTTCAGCATCCGAATTGATGGGAGGTCCGCCCTCAGGTGTGAGAATCCCGCCTCTAGTGCCACCAAAGGGGGTCCCTGATGCCCCTCCGGGAGCAATATATTGCAGATCGGATCCTGCTCGTCTATTAGGCCCCATGCACCCAGATGCTGGATCTGGGAAGCAGCATAATAATGCTTTGCATGTGGCACCGCTAGTCCCCCCTGCTCCTTTCCATATTGCAATGTATTTAAATTTATTCTGGCCTGTTTTTACCCCATATTAATGCCCTGAATTGGGCATCTATCTGCATAAACCATTTTCTCAGCAACCAGATAGGTGTATTATGGAATATATATAGGAGTTGTGGGGCCCATACCATTTTTATGAGATTTACCCTGCCAATGACCGACAGTGGGAGTTTTAGCCATGAGGAACATTTATCTTTGAATTTAGCTAGTAGCGGGATTAGATTTAATGGGATAAATTGTTTTAGGTCTGGTGCAATTTGGATTCCTAAGTACCTGAATGATGACACTATAGTAATCTCCTTTGCTCTATCCGGTAGGGGGAGTTCTATGGGGTCTAAAGGCAAAAGGGCAGATTTATGCCAATTAATTGAGAACCCCGACAGTGTACCAAAATGGGTTACCAAAATAATAAATAGTGAAAAGCCCGCGCTCACAAATAAATTATTGTATAAGAGAAATATATAAAAAAGGGGTAAATATAAAAACCAATGTCCAAAGATTATTAAAATGTTAAATGTTAGATATGGGCAGCTCGCAAAGAAACAACTGATCCAATTGTGCAAAATAAGTCTATAAAATATTTGCAGCGCCCCTTGAAAATGATGAAGCAATAATGATTATAACCGCAGGATCCTATATAGATGGTGAATCCGCTGAAGAAATACAGATGATAGAATATGTCTTATTGATACTCCACTAATCAATGTAAAACCTATGACAGTTCCAAAACCATAGGTCCTGTGAGAATATGACAAGGCAACAGGGTATATGATGAATCCAAATAAAGTATGGGTGTACTCTTACCAGAAGCCCTAAGGCTATGCGCGAATGGTCAAATGATAGACCCACGGATGGTCATCTGTTGTCATTCGAGTCCAATTAGGTAGTATGTTGAGACCCAGTGGTTGGTTCCAAAGGGGTGCTAGAAGCGATGTCATCCGTCCATGGAGCCCAGGGTATAATGAGATGAATCCTTATCCTGGTGGATGGTCCCGCTGCCTCCAGACAGATCTTCTTCAGGTAATGGGTTGCACTCAAGGTGTTTGGATGAAAAATAAAAAGCGCAATAGTGTAATACTGTATACAAAAGTATTTATTGCGCCTAATGGAATAAAATAATACTCACAATATAATAAGTAAAAACAGAGCTCTTCAAATAAATGTGACAAAGGGGTCAGGAAACCCGACGCGTTTCGGCTCAGGAAGCCGTCATCTGGGGTATACGCCCCCGTGATCTGCATATTCATGTGCCCCCCCCTTTTTTTTCTGCCTCTCATGCTCCCTCTTTACCTTTCCTTTGCCTTCCCTTTACTATCCATGTCTTCTATGATGCAAAATGAGCATTGATAATACCTTTTGGTAACTATGTGAAGCACAAGATTTGTCATCATACCTGTTTTTGATTTACCGTATGTATTAGTTGAGTTCCATAAGTTTTGATTTCATTGACAAATTCTGGTACTATTTCTCATGGGCCTTGTGGCCACATTGTCCTGCTGCATAGTACGTGTAGCATAAGCAAAGATGTGGATATGAAGCTATCTGTTTTATTCACTGGTCTTGCCATTTTCATGTCACCCTTACATACCTAGTGTTGATTTGTTGCATTTTTGATAGATTGGAAGATTTTATGTTCAATAGTTTTTATTGAGTTTTATAAAATGCTAACATACATTAGTAATATAGAATAATACGTCTATATTGTCAACATAAACAGTGGTAGTACAGAATATTATGTCCATATTATCAAAACAATCAAACATTGGGCACAATATGGGTATCCTCTCTCCGGGGAGTATGCTCACCATAAGGTGAACACAAAGATTTATAAGCTTGGTTTGCCTTGTTTATATCATGATTAGTGTTGAGCGAACCCGGACTGTAAAGTTCGGGTCCGTACCGAACTTTGGGGTGTTCGGGTCCGGGGTTCTGGTAATTTTACTAAAAGTTCTGAAAATTGCTGTAAAAAGGTCCAGGAAAGTCCTAGAGGTCTGCAAAAGGAAGGAAAATGGGGGTAAGGGTGGGTCAAGTGCCCTACAAAGAAATGGGGACAGGGAAATAACTTTAAATATTTAAAAAAAAATAAAAACATAAAAAAATCAAAAATGGAGGTGGATGTGGACCATCTTCAAACTGGGTCTGAAAAGTATTAATTAACGGTAGAAGCCATATCACTGTTCTAAAATCATCTTCAAACTGTGTCAAAAAAGTATAAATAAGCCGGGAGAACCCATATCACTGTTCTGCAAACATCTGGAAACTGTGTGTAACACTTTAAATAAAACCGGGCGAACCCATATCACTGTTCTGCAAACATCTGGAAACTGTGTGTAACACTTTCAATAAAACCGGGACAAACAGAACTACTGTTCTGCAAACATCTGGAAACTGTGTGTAACACTTTAAATAAAACGGGACAAACAGAACTACTGTTCTGCAAACATCTGGAAACTGTGTGTGAAACTGTAGCATAGAGAAGAACAGGGATATGGTTTCGCTCTGCTATATTTTCACATAGAGTTTTTAGATGATTTTAGAACAGTGATATCCTATCAAATCATATAATATGCTTTGCAGACCTCTAGGACTTTCCAGGACTTTTTTACAGCCATTTTTGTGCCTAAAAGTTTGGGTCCCCATTGATTTCAATGGGGTTCGGGATCCGGGACAAAGTTTGGGTTCTGTCCGGACCCGAACCCGGACTTTGTCCCGAAGTTCGGCCGAACCAGCAGAACCCGGACTTCCAGAAGTTCGCTCAAATCTAATCATGATCCAAACATTAAGTGCTAATCCACCCCTCCAACCACCCCATTAGGAAACAAGCTGTGGTCGGGAGAGTGGGTCAGCATTGCCCAACATGGTTTATGAAAAAGATAATACATTTATATTACTAATATTTAACTGAACATCTAAGAAAAAGGAAAACACAAAAAGGAACAGGTTCCTCAGTAGTGATACTTATTCCATTAAGTAGAGCAAGTAAACCAGCAATCAATAATGTAGTAGCGACATTGAAGAAATATGTGAATTAATCAGTTTTTATAATGAGCCAACAACCGGTGATGAGAGGAATGTATCTAGTTTTATTAGCCGAATTGAACTAGCCAGCTGTGTTGAGCTTCAGGTTTTCCAAAGAGACCAATTGAGCTTGTATTTGGATGCTGTATCTTCTTTATAGGATAGAATTTTTTCGAATTCGGCTATTACTTTATCTTGCCTAATGAATTTGCTAATGTTTGGTGCTTCGTTCCTTTTCCATTTGTGCATGATTACAGATTGTGCGGCCATGAGTATTTGTATAGCTATCGGTCTCAGTGAAACATCAAAACTAGACATATTAATGCCTAGGCTTGCCTCTTCAATGTTTGGTTTAGTGAAGAAACCAGTAACCTGTGAAATTAACCTAAAGGTTTCCCCCCAGAAACTGTGGAGGTGCATACAGGACCATACCATGTGGGAAAGAGTACCTACTTGCCTGCAACCTCTCCAACAGAGATTTAAATTGTTATATGAAAATGTTGCTACTATAAAAGCGTGTGTAGTGCCATCGCATTAAGAACTTTAGAGCTAGTTCCCAGGAGATAGAACAACAGGAGTATTGGTAAATGCACTTGATCGCACCCAGCCATTGTGCGTTTGAGTAGTCCTTACCTATTTATTTTTCCCATTTTTATCAATGGTGGAGGTTTGTGAAAAGCTGTTTTGGAATTGAAAGAATTGTATATCACTGAAATACCCTTTTGTTTGACAGGGTCTGGTATCAGGCAGTATGTATCTCCTAGGGACCAGCACAGAGAGGATACCCGCATGTCAGAAAAGATCTCGGAGTTAGATAGATTAAATTTTTCGGACAGTTCTGTAAAGATCTTTCATTTTTTACCAACAAAAAGGTCTTGTATATTGCGGATTCCTCCTCTCCGCCACTGCCCCAGAGATATATCTGTAATACACCATTCTATTGATTCCAGGGGAATTGGAGTCTCCACTTTGGGTGGATTATTTCCCTCTTTTGAGAAGGTAGGTCCAGGCCTGGGGGGAAGGTGCTATAGTAGGGTGATCAAGGCTTCTCTTTTGTTGGTTAATGTTGAATGACATCAGAAACGACATTGGAGATTTGTTGTTCATCCAAGCCCTTTCTAATTGACACCAGGGTTTTAGTGGGTTATACCTGAACCAGAATTTAAGTTGGTCTAACAAAGAGGCCATGTAATAGTCCCGTAGATCAGGGAGGCCTAGTCTTCCTGTTGATCTGTGTTTCGTTTGAACTTGTGTAGGATATCTTGCTTTTTTACCTGCCCATATAAATTGGGACATTCATTTTTGCATATTTGTAAAAAAAGATATTGGAATTGGAATGGGAATTGTCCTGAACAGATATAAAATTTTAGGTAGGATTAACAACTTATTTGCAGCTAGCCTACCCGACCAGGATAGATAATATGTTTTCATTTTTGACATTTCTTTTTATATATCAGAGATAAGTGGGACAAAGTTCACTTTATAAAGATTTGCTATGGGGAATGTTAATTTGATACCTAGATACTTCAGAGGTTTGTAGGACCAACATTGTGGGTATTTTTGTATCAGAGTTGATTACATACTTTTTTCTATAGCTACGCTTAAGATATGGAATTTAGATGCATTCACTTTATAATATGCTATGTTGCCGAATTGTTGAAGAACCCTATGCACCTCTGGTAGGGAATGGTTTGGTTCTGAAATGGAAAGAATTACATCATCTGCAAATAGTGAGATTACATGTTGGGAAGCATGCGAGGAAATGCATTAAATAATGGGGTTATTTCTTATTTTTTTCTGCTAAAGGTTCCATAATTAATGCAAAAATGAATGGGGATAGGGGACATCCTTGTCTGGTTCCACTGGTAATTTTAAAGTTTTTGGAAAACATCCCCTCAGTGAACATATATGTCGAGGGGGAAGAGTATAGGGCAGTAATTGAAGAGTACATTGGACCTTTCACTCCAAACTTCCCAAGCACCTTATTGACATAACCCCAATGCAACCCATCAAAGGCCTTCTATGTGTCCAAAGATAGGAGCAGAGAAGACCTTTTAGATTTTTCTATTAGGTACAAGAGATCAATCATCCTTCTCGTTGCATCTGGGGCTTGACGTCCAGAAACGAATCCCACATGGTCAGAGTTTATCAAAGTGGGTAAAATCTTTGCTAATCTATTTGCTATCAGTTTAGCATAGATTTTCACATCTACATTTAACGGTGAAATAGGCCGGAAGTTCTGCGGCGTGTTTGTCTCTTTGCCAAGTTTGGGAAGAGTAACAATAGTAGCTGTCAACATTTCAGGAGGAAAGCTGGCTCTGGACATAGCGGCTTTAAAGACTTGAAGCAAGTGCGGTGAGAGTATAGCGGTGAAAAGCTGGTAATATTCCGAGGAGTACCCATCGGGCCCTGGGGACTTATTTTTTGGTAAACTTTTGATCAGGGTGGCTATTTCTGCAGTGTTGCCAACCGCCCGTAGATTTAAGGACAGCCCGTAAAAATAGGGCATTTTTTGGGCGCCCGTAAAAGTCCGTAACTAGAGAAATTTGCCAGTAAAAATGTTGGCGACCAGCTCGGGTCAGAACTGCACATGCGCAGTTCTGGAAATCCCTGAGAAGATCCGATAATAAGCCAAGTGATGAGGTGGACCAGAAGGAGTCCTGCCTCTTCCGTCGCGCCGTATGCAATGTCAGCGCATTTTCCCACCACACCACCGCCAGCCTATGAAAAGGCAGGAGGCGAGTGGGCACTGGGCAGATGTCATGGAGAAGCTTCGTTATGGAGATGTAGTGGACTGTGGAGAGAGCAGAGTATAGCATAGAAGGTGCACAGCCGAGCTGCGGATGGACAGACCGACCCTGCCTGAGCCTGCAGCCCTGGTGTCAGTGAGTGAGTGCAGTCCTGTGATTGTGCGTTGGACACAGTGGGTGTGGGACTTGGCCCGGCCAGGCTATCCCTAGATGTAAATTCATTATATACCTCCATTCCCCATAACTTTGGCCTTAGGGCCCTAGAGTTTTTTCTCTCCCAGGATAGTCTTTTGAACCCCAGACAGGCTGCCTTTATCCTTGAGGCGACAAAATTTTGCCTTTCCCACAACTACTTCAGTTTTGAAGACGAATTCTACTTACAGATACAAGGAACAGCCATGGGAGCTAATTTTGCCCCTTCATATGCCAATCTATCCATGGGCTACTGGGAGAAGGACTATATCTGGCACAACAACCCCTTTTCTGAGAATGTCGTCTTTTACGGTCGGTATATAGACGACATTATCATTATTTGGGATGGCCCTCAGGAATGTATTGCATCACTTGTGGAACACTGTAATAACATTCCGTATGGACTCAGTTTCACTTCGATCTCTGATCCCCATCATCTGGCTTTCTTGGACCTTGATCTTAGACATGAGGAAGGCAGAATTTGTGCAAGTAACTATACTAAGCCCACGGAAGGGAACTCCTTCTTACACTTCAATAGTTGCCACTATCCTAAATGGATAAACAATATCCCCAAAGGTCAGTTCTGTCGTTTACGACAAAACTGTACACTAGATAGTGATTACATCACTCAGAGTAAATTGTTGAAAGACAAATTCTCTGATAAACATTATCCTGCATCACTAGTGGACCAAGCTTATGAACATTATACGCATGGGGTACCTCCCAAAATAGCCAAAGAAGGCAGTGATGACCTATCGTATAGGTTCATCACGACCTTCCATTCACAATACAAAAAAATGGAGAGGATTTTTGCTAAACATTGGGACATCCTGCGGG
>BLSH010231609.1:140855-158205 GCA_018402905.1 Glandirana rugosa
TTGTAAATAACCATTTTCGTTCCCATATAGTTTGAGTGTATACGTCACGGGTAAGGAAACTCAGAAACGCGTCGCATTTTGATGACGTGGGACGCTTACCAACTGCTCCTCTGCAGCCTCTGAAGCCTGGGCTTTGATCCCCCTACATCAGCAGATGTTCCATCTGCCCTCGGCCGGCCGGCATCCGCTCCACCCGGACCATAGGCACAGACTACAGCAGCAGGATACCCACCGTCGGCACAGACACCGTTGCTTCCCTTCTTTGTCTCTCCGCAGACATATGTGCGGACATGCGCTTTTAATCACCTTTTATGTGAGTTTGATATACCCTTGCTTTTACCAATAAATGTTATACTTCTGCATTTAGAGGCGCCTTGTGCTTTCTTTTCTGCTCTAGTGTTGGACATGGCTATCCTGTAAGAAGAGCTGCCGATCTGCAGTTTTATTGGGACGTCATATCACCAAACCTTCCCCACCTGGTCCTTGCGCCTATTCATCTTGTTTTCCCCCTCACTTGACTCCAGTGACAGTAGGGACAGGACATGGTGCACACTGCTCACTCAAGTGAAACAGTGACTCAGTCAGTCTTAGAGAGAGTCAGTCTGATGTAGAGAAGTATGGTAATATGAAGGGGGAAGGTGGAGGAAACTGCCATGTCCTCAGTCTCTGACCATCTCTTGTACCATGTCTGCAGTCTCTGACCATCTCCTGTACCATGTCTGCAGTTTCTGATCATCTCCTGTACTATGTCTGCAGTCTGTGACCATCTCCTGTACTATGTCTGCAGTCTCTGAACGTCTCCTGTACTATGTCTGCAGTCTTTGACCATCTCCTGTACTATGTCTGCAGTCTTTGACCATCTCCTGTACTATGCCTGCAGTTTCTGACCATCTCTTGTATCCAGTCTTCAGTCTCTGACCATCTCCTGTGCTGTTTCTGCAGTATGACCATCTCCTGTATCCTGTCCTCAGTCTCTGACCATCTTCTGTACTATGTCTGCAGTCTCTGACCGTCTCCTGTACCATGTCTGCAGTCTCTGACAATCTCCTGTACCATGTCTGCAGTCTCTGACAGTCTCCTGTACTATGTCTCCAGTCTCTGACCCTCTCCTGTACTATGTCTGCATTATCTGACCATCTCCTGTACTATGATTGCAGTCTCTGACCATTTCCTGTAATATATCTGCAGTCTTTGATCATCTCCAGTATCATGTCTACAGCCTCTAACCATCTCCTGTACTATGTCTGCAGTCTCTGACCATCTCTTGTACCATGTCTGCAGTCTCTGATCATCTCCTGTAATATATCTGCAGTCTCTGACCATCTCCTGTATCATGTCTACAGCCTCTAACCATCTCCTGTACCATGTTTGCAGTCTCTGACCATCTCCTGTACTATGTCTACAGCCTCTAACCATCTCCTGTACCATGTCTGCAGTCTCTGACCATCTCCTGTACTATGTCTACAGCCTCTAACAATCTCCTGTATCATGTCTAAAGCCTCTAACCAGCTCATGTATCATGTCTACAGCCTCTAACCATCTCCTGTATCATGTCTGGACAGGAGTCAAGAGTGGGAGCGCCGCCGACATAGGGGTCACGGGAGAAGTCAGACATGTATGGACTGCAGAGAGGAGACTATGGGATAAAACCAGAGCTGCCAAGCTGAGTCTGAGTCCTGCACAGTGCACCTGAGAGGAGGTTAGTGACAGAGCCACCAAGTCAGTCGGGGGGGGGGTTTCTGATGTAAGGGGGGGTGAATACAATAATGTAAGGGGGCACTGATATAAAGGCCCCCCCATATATTAGCAATCCACCCCTTACCTCAGTGTATTTACTCTACAGAAGGTGGTCTTTTGTTACCAGAGTGCTCCCCACATCAGAGTTCTTGGCGTTTTTCTTTTTTACAGTGTCAGTAAATAATTGGTGCTGTTTGTAAATGTTGGCGTTCTGCCAGTAAATTTTGCTTCGGGGGGTTGGCAACACTGTATTTCTTCTTCTGAAAATGGTTGGTTTAGGTTTAAAAGGTCAGTTTGAGAGATTGCATGGAGAGATAATGAATGTAAAACTTCTGAAATGGCTTCATTTGAAGGTTGGGGAGTATCTGCGTCATTGCACAAATTATATAGTGATTCATAAAATTCACTAAAAGCATCAGCTATTTTGTTTGGGTTGAAGGCTGTTGTGTCTGTTTTGGGATTATGAATGTAGTTCATTTTTTTGTTTGCTCACTTTATCTTTTAGCTGGACAACTAAAAGTTTTCCCGCTCTGGTGCCGTATCTATATGATTGAGCTTTCAGTGATCTGAGGGTGTAAGGGAAATTATAATACCTTGTATGCATTATATTTTGCCTGCGCTAATAAGCGCACTTTTCAGCTCTTTTGCATAATGCATTTGATCGACCTGTGTTTGAAGCAGACAGACACAGACACAGACACAGATTGCTTCATCTCACATGGCCGGTAGCAGGGATTGTCCTGCCATTCCATGCCTGGTGTGTTTATTTATACTGGTCAAACAGAGAACAAAAGGGACTGATGGCTTCACAATCAGCCAATCAGCCTCCAAGGCACAGTCACATGACATGAGCTCAATACAAAACTACCAATCAATGACACACTTGTTTACATTCAAACTATACAATAGGAAAGGCATGCATGTATGGGGGGGGGGGGGGGGTTGGCCGGCCTGTATGAGAAAACAACTGGCACATGGAAGCCATGTGCTTTCTCACAAAGGCCACACAACAAATCACCCCACACATGCACTAACCTGCCAATTACAATGAATCACTACCCAATACAGCTCTCTGAACTATATTACATAGCAATTATGCTACTGTTCCATTAAAGGGTAAATTACAACACAAAGGAATATAGCTGCAGATTTCTGTCACATTGATCAGATGCCACAGAAAGCCTACAGATCATTATCCTTACATAAAAGGCAATACTAATTCCATAACGCAAGTGAACCGCCGCCAAGCAGATCGATCTGTACAGAAGACAGGGGCCCCCTGATTAACGGTAATACACCCGTGCCACAGAACGTGCATTGCACCTCAAAGATCCGGACCAGCGTTTGCTCCAGCGATAACTGCTCAGGGTGCCTGCTGGTCGGGATGATCGGGCGGGTAGCGTGTAATTATCAATTGATGGAAGATTTTCATTGTATGTGGCCTTTCCTCAATATCGGTTAAAGCCATATTCGCTGTACACAGCGAATACCGGTAAACCAACACTGGGAGACACTGTGACAATACATAATACACATCCTAAATTTCTACAACAAGGGTTTAGTCATGTTGAGATAACAGAAGGGATCTGAGTTCATGCCTTGCTTGAGACAATTGTTCTCGGGTATTCTGTGAGGTGGAGATTTTGTTGCTATTCTCTAGAAGGCATATAGTCAAGAGAAGGTCTTTCAACCACTGTGACCTTTGTCGCTTAATTTTAGCAGATAGTTGAATAAGAAGACCCCTTATATATACTTTATGAGAGTTCCACAATGTGACCAATGGGGCATTTATTTAAAAAAAACTCTCTCAGAGCTGTCATAATTTGCTTTGTATTTTCCGGTTGTGTTAAAGTGACAGCAATGTGGCCAGTTGTTTGATTTCTAAGAGGTAAGCCCAGTTATGGCGATACTATTTCTTTGCTTCTGTGGCTTCAATGGATACTTAGATTCACCCATGTGAGCCTGTTTATGTCACTGTTTACAACCAAACTTCTATACATATCTATCTGTTGTTCCACAGTGTTGCTGCTGGACTTGTCAACCTTGAGCCGCTCAGCATACTGTATGGATATCAGCTGCAAGGTATGGTTGAAGAGGGAATTATCCCTCCCTTTTTTTCCCTCTTTTTCTGGAGTACTGAGCAATGTTCAGTTCCCCTTTTATGCATATTTTGATGCTTAGATCCCTCCTGATGCATATAGTGTTTTAGTAATATGGCTCCCCCCTCTCTTTTTTATACAGTTACTATATTTTATCCAGTTAGTTGCGTATCAATCAAACCATCAATCCTATTTTTCTCTATGTTGGATTGCCATCTAGCCTTGTTCACACCACCATTATACGTTTACCCCTCAACTCTACTAGGTATTTAACAGTTTGCTTACCTGAATATTATTGGATAGAAATACTACTTTATCATAATACACGTTTAAAGGTATATTATGTCCTTGTGTTTGTTTTTTTTCTATAGATTCACCTCTGATTGCAAAAATCCCCCCGTCTGCTCCTCTCTCCAGTCCTTTGGCTGACGCTCCGGGTGGTACCAGGATCCCTTGCGGGGAAGTCAGGCTGAGCCATCTGTCTATCTCCCTTCTGGGAGTCCATTGTGGACCTGAGAGCTGTGGGGCTGTAACAATATTTCAGCTGCTCTCTTTACAAGCAGCAAGATTACTTTGTACTACACTAGTACTCCAAGAATTTACCTCTTTCCCTTTCCCCCAAGTTTTTTTGACCATCCAATAGCAATACAGTGAGTATAGCCCTCCCTATTAATTAGGGTCTGCTAACATCTTGAGTGGCACCGATGAACAGACATGTTTCATATGTATAATGCCAGATGTATTCTTTTACATAGTTATAGTTAGTCAGGTTGAAAAAAGACACAAGTCCATCCAGTTCCAGCTTTACAGAAACCATTGACACTGATTACAGATTCAGCACCTCTGATGAAGGGCTTTTGTTCCAAAATGCATTAGGTGTCTGTACTATAATATGTCATTGATTGTAGCTACTGTGGTTAAAACTGTTTTTATGTAACACATTTGATATACATACCCTTCTCCTTTTTATTCAGTACTAATAAAATTATATTTTTATACATCCATGACTTTTTTGTGCCTCTAAAAAATCCCACCCCAGAGGGTTTTCGCTTTACTAATTGTAATAGGGATGATGGCATATATATAGCTGTGGGCCAAGACACCCTCCCTTCTTGTATACCAAGATTGAAAAAACCTTCCCCCTCGCTAGTCTTTGAGCCTTTTCAGCTATTTTTGCTTTATTTCCATTTAACTGAAAATCATTTGCTGGTATTTTTTGATGGCACAATAAACCTCTTTTTCTTCTCCCCTTTTTTTCAGTTTACTTTTCGTGATTGTCTCAACATGTCTCAATGTTTCTGATTGGTCTTTGGGTTACCTGTAATTAAGTGCCATTTTGTCTCCTTCTTTTTGCCTCTTTGCTCCTTTTGGTAACCAGGATTTATTTGGCGATCGGAATTCCTTTGATCTCCCTGATTTCCCCCTCCTCTCCCTTACCCATATCACCAGTGCCCATCCTAATGGAACAATATATGGGTAAGGACTGGGAGAATCTAATGACAGGTGTCTTAATGACTACGGTCAAAAGGAACAGAAAAAGGCTGACCTCTCTTATTTATTCTTTAGATTGAAAAAACACTAGAAAAGAAAGTGTCATGTTATTGGCATATTAAATCTTTCAACAATTATATGCGGGAAAACATCAACCCCTTTGGGCTGCGCATCCAGATCTTCCCCACCTTGGAGGGTCTTGATGCCAAGTTCAAAGATGAATGGGAAAAATCATTGAATACATGCTCCAGGGGCCTGATGTGTCTCCTGGTAGATGAATATACTGCACATATGAAAATACTCGACAAAGAAATTGATGAGCTGAAAACAAAGCTCCAAACTTTACAAACACGTGTCAATTACAAGACACACGTCAAGGAGCTAAAGGAACACATAGAACGATTTACAAAGAGAATCATTATAGGCAAAGAAAAGAAATTCAATCGTGACAAAACTGCCTTTAAGGAACATAAGGCATATACATGGCAAAGCACACAAAAATACAACAAACCCAAGCAAAATAAAGATATACCTGACAATACCCAATCAAATTCATCACGAGCATCCTCTAACAATTCTTTTTTTCAAGGTCCTAGAGGATGCAGATATCCTCGCAAGAACAAACAATGTCCAACAGGTGATGGGACACACACTCAATCATCAAAAAAACCTTCACTGGATCAACATATTGCAAGCACAAGTCAATCCTCTACACAGGTGGTAGGTGGCGCACTCGGTAATCCTGCACTTCCTCATTATCCCATTTTTCCCACCTCCTCTAGGAACACACAGAACATCACATCGGAATCACATGGTGATTTTTCAGTTTATCCCCCAACTATGGAGCCCACAACTCCTCTGAGCACCTAGCACACCCCCCTCCACCTCTACCGGATCGTCGTCAAACACTTTTAATATTGTCAACCTATCAGGACACCAGCTTTCTGATGTAGAGAGCCTGGTGCTCTGGAAAGGCCTCAGTTTTTGTCCTGACACCAACATGGACAAATTCTATACTCTTAAAGATGTACACTTGTTTGCACGAAAACTAACACTCAAAGTCCTTTACTCTCAAGATCGCACCAAAACAGCACCACAAATCCAAACCACTGAATCTGAGGCAATTGAAACAAATTCTTTCCTACTAGAAAATTAATCAGGGGACCTTATTGACAACATTAATCTAGAGCAGCTTCTGGATGAACAAGATGGCCCATTACCCTCCCCCGTTACAATGGGAGGTAAAAAAGTGCAGAAAAAATCTGACTTCCCCCCCCACTAAATGTGAACCCAAATATTGCAGCCTTTGTAAGAGCAACTAGCGAAGACATCAATAAAATATCACTAAGAACCATCAGGGGCAATACTACACAGGAAGAAAAAGAAGCAATCAAAACTTATCTAACAATGACAGTATAGTCATCAAACCATCCGATTAAGGAGGGAACATTGTAATAATGATTAAAACCCAGTACACAATGATGTATAAGAAAATCTTATTCAACAGTTTCTGGTATAGAAAAAATCCTCAGAGTCTCATCAACATGTTTGAAAGAGACTTATTTGAGTTAGTAGATACAGCCTTTGCAAACTGTGTCATTAACAAAGGTCAATGGGAGTACATTCGTACTCCACTCCCCTGAACACCTACTTTCTATGCCTTGCCAAAGCTGCATAAAAATTCCGATAATCCCCCGGGTTGTCCAATAGTTTCAGAGAATGGAGCGCTGACTGAAAATCTCAGTGGTATCACTGATAATTATTTGCGCCCTCATGTCATTAGTCTGCCATCACATATTCAAGATACCATCCACTTACTTCAGATTTTAAAGGATGTGGTTTTGACCCCCACGTCTTTGCTCGTGGCAATAGACATGGAGGCACTTTATAGTTCTATTCCACATGATTTGGGCATAACTTGCATTAGAAGAGCTCTTTCCACCAGGACCCAACATGACTGGCAGTTTGCCAACTTCATATTGGAAGCTCTGGACTTTATACTTCATCACAATTTTTCTGCTTTGCTGGTTCCCACTACCTCCAGGTGCAGGGAGTGGCGATGGGGACTTGCTGTGCCCCATTGTACGCAAACCTGTACCTGGGTGAGTGGGAAAGAACTTTGTTTGACTCTGAGGAAATGTCAGTTTTTATTCAACATGTCACAATGTGGCATCACTACATTGATGACATTTTTTTAGTATGGGATGGACTGTTGGACCGTCTCCGACAGTTTTTGGACCAAATCAATACAAATTCTATGAAACCGGGATTTACAATGACCTACGGTCATTGTTCAATTCCATTTTCCAATTTCCATTTCTGGATATATTATTCAAAAAGACAGTGAAGTGCGCCTGCAAAGTACACTTTATTGTAAACCCATAGCAGGCAACACTATCTTACATGCCTCAAGCTTTCATCCTGCGCCCTTAGTCAAGGTCAATCCCTTACAGTCAATATTTATGTATTAGACGTAACTGCTCTGATAATAGCACCTTTAAGAAATCGATTGCACTTTAGAGGGTATTAAAAAAGGTGCCTAAAAAAGGCTTACAATCGAGCCAGCTGTAAACCCAGACACCAATTAATCCAGAATAAAAAAGAAAAGCAAAATCAGAGGAAACAAATAACATTTGAATAATCATGAGATTCTCCAACCAACACCAAGAGCTACGCAAAATCTTATGCAAACACTGGCATCTCCTATCATCAGACCCTCAGGTGAAACCCTTCATACCTGATCAGCCAGCTTTTACCTACAAACGGGCAAAATCCCTAAAGGACCATTTGGTCCATAATGATTACAACACCACTTCGGGTGATCCTTGCTAGTATCCGGGCACTTTTACCTGTGGGGGTTGCGGATACTGTCAATACATGCACACTATTCGCAACCCCACACTACCGAATGGGGTAAAATTTAAACCAAAACACCATGCCAACTGTAAAACCTGAGGGGTTGTCTACAGTATCTCCCAAAAGTGAGTACACCCCCCACATTTTTGTAAATATTTTATTCTATCTTTTCACATGACAACACTGAAGAAATTAGACTTTGCTATAATGTAAAGTAGTGAGTGTAAAGCTTGTATAAGTGTCAATTTGCTGTCCCCTCAAAATAACTCAACACACAGCCCGTAATGTCTAAACCGCTGGAAGCAAAAGGGAGTACACCCCTAAATGAAAATGTCCAAAATGGGCCAAAAAGCCATTTTCCCTCCTCGGTGTCATATGACTCATTAGTGTTACAAGGTATCAGATGTGAATGGCACATGGCACCTCATGGCAAAGAACTCTATGAGGATCTGAAAAAAATAATTGTTGCTCTACATAAAGATGACCTAGGCTATAAGAAGATTGCCAGGATCCTGTAACTGAGCTGCAGCATGGTGGCCAAGACCATACAAGCGGTTTAACAGGACAGGTTCCACTCAGAACAGGCCTCGTCATGGTCGACCAAAGGAGTTGAGTGCACGTGCTCAGCGTCATATCCAGAGGTTGTCTTTGGGAAATAGATGTATGAGTGCCACCAGCATTGCTGCAGAGGTTGAAGGGGTGGGGGGTCAGCCTGTCAGTGCTCAGACCATACGCCGCACACTGCATCAAATTGGTCTACATGGCTATCGTCCCAGAAGGAAGCCTTTTCTAAAGATGATGCACAAAAAAACCCACACACAGTTTGCTGAAGACAAACAGACTAATGGCATGGATTACAAGAACCGTGTCCTATGGTCTGATGACGCCAAGATAAACTTATTTGGTTCAGATGGTGTCAAGCGTGTGTGGTGCCAACCAGGTGAGGAGTACAAAGACATGTGTGTCTTGCCTACAATCAAGCAGGGTGGTGGGAGTGTCATGGTCTGGAGTTGCAGGAGTGCTGCCCGCACCTGGGAACTACAGTTCATTGAGGGAACCATGGATTCCAACATGTACTGTGACATACTGAAGCAGAGCATGATCCCCTCCCTTTGGAGACTGGGGCACAGGCCAGTACCCCAACATGATAACAACCCCAAACACACCCCCAAGATGACCACTGCCTTGCTAAAGAAGCTAACGGTAAAGGTGATGGACTGGCCAAGCATGTCCCCTGACCTAAACCCTATTGAGCATCTGTGAGGCATCCTCAAATGGAAGGTGGAAGAGTGCAAGGTCTCTAACATCCACCAGCTCTGTGATATCATCATGGAGGAGTGGAAGAGGACTCCAGTTGCAACCTGTGAAGCTCTGGTGAACTCCATGCCAGAGAGGTTTAAGGTAGTGCTGGAAAATAATGGCGGCCACACAAAATATTGACACTTTGGACATATTCACTTAGGGGTCTACTCACTTTGGTTGCCAGCGGCTTAGACATTAATGGCCGTGTGTTGAGTTATTTTGAGGGGGCAGCAAATTTACACCATTATACAAGCTGTACACTCACTACTTTACATTGTAGCAAAGTTTCATTAATTGAGTGTTGTCACATAAAAAGGTATAATAAAATGTTTAAAAAAATGTGACGGGTGTACTCACTTTTGTGAGATACTGTATATGCTCCTTTGCGACTATGGCGGCTTCTATATCGGCAAAACCATCCAGGAATTCTGGCAATGAGCATATAGACATATCCCCAGTATGAAGACAGCAAATGTGGAACTGCCCCTTGGCAGACATGTGAAATTCCAGCACAATGGGATTTTTCCTAGGATACAATTCTTAATCCTTGATCGTGTACACCACAGTCCCCGCAGGGGAGACTGGAACAAAAATCTGTTGCAATCTGAGCTCCGTTGGATTTCAAACCTGAAAGCCATACTACCCCCGGGCTTAAATGAGAATATCTTGTACAAACCCTTTTTAGAAGGATTCATATCTGGGGATGGGATGGATAAGGCCATTGCTTCGCCTCACCCATTTGTACATTTCCCATCCACCAGTTTTATATTCCCTTGATACCTTATATTCTTCCCCTCTTTTTTCCTCCCTCCCTTTTTTTCCTTTTTTCCCTCTCCCCTTGCTATTTTCCTTTACATTTGTTGTACTATTATGTTTACCTTTATATGTAACTATGATGAATTGTAATTTTTCTGCTATGATATGATACAATGTCTGTTCTGTTCATTACCACTCTGCCAGTCAAGGGCTTTCTCATAGTCAATATTTACTTTTTCCCCCTTCTTTTTATTGTTTCTCATGATACTGTGGTATATTTGATTGTATATTTTATCTTGGAATTTGTATTTTTCCAAAGCTCCTGATACGTCCCCTTCAGGTGGCTGCCCCCCGCCTGGCGCACCCAAGCTGCCCGCCTGCATGACTTGGGTGGCAGGTGTTTTCCTCTCACCCTGATTCCGTATGCCCTCCCATGCCTGGTTGAGCGGATTGTCTATCCACACTTTTTCCCCATCTTTTCCCAGTGCTTTTCATCAGCCACAGGAAGAGGGGGAAGGGGGGGTGGTTGGAACACATCGGACCACCTCTGCTCTTCCTGTTTTGCGTCCCATTGAGAGGATATTGCGTCGGTGATCACGGGACTTATGGTGTCATCCCGCAATGCGCAATGAGGCGCCGTGTATCCTCTGATAGGGGGATCCGACATGGATGCATCTGAGTGCCTCCATTGGCTGGGCGAGTGGGTGGTCCATGTCAGCAGTAGCTGCTGATTGGCACCAATTAAGGTACTTTATAAACCCCCACACTACCATGGCTGTTGTCGGCATCTCGGCTTGTACATGACGGCAATGCGGCTAGTAGTAAGCATCATTTGATTTTTAAGAGGTAAGCCCAGTTACGGCGATACTCCTTCTTTGCTTCTGTGGCTTCAATAGATACTTAGATTCAACGTGTTAGCCTGTTTATGTCACTGTTTACAACCAAACCTCTATACATATCTATCTGTTGTTCCACAGTGTTGCTGCTGGACTCGTCGACCTTGAGGCGGTCAGCCTACTGTATGGACATCAGCTGCAAGGTATGGTTGTAGAGGGAATTATCCCTCCCTTTTCTTCCCCCTTTTTCTGTGGTACTGAGTAATGTTCAGTTCCCCTTTTATGCATATTTTGATGCTTAGATCCCTCTTGGTCCACATCGTGTTTTAGTAATATGGCTTTCCCCTCTCTTTTTTATACATTTACTATATCCTATTCAGTTAGTTGTGTATCAATCAAACCATCAATCCTATTCCTGTCTATGCTGGTTTGCTGTCTAGCCTTGTTCACTCCGCCATTATAAAGTTTACCCCACAGCTCTACTAGTTATTTATGAGTTTGCTTAACTGAATATTATTGGATAGAAATACTCATTTATCATAATACATGTTCAAAAGTATATTATGTCCTTGTGTTTGTTTTTTTTTTCTACAGAGTCACCTCTGATTGAACAAATCCACCCATCCGCTCCTCTCTCCAGTCCTTTGGCTGACGCTCCGGGTGGTACCAGGATCCCTTGCGGGGGAGTCGGTGCTGAGCCATCTGCCTATCTCCCTTCTGGGAGTCCATTGTGCACCTGGGAGCTGTGGGGCTGTAATGATATTTCAGCTGCTCTCCTCACAAGCAGCAAGATTATTTTTAATACACTAGTACTCCAAGAATTTACCTCTTTCCCCCACATTTTTTGACCATCCCGTAGCAATACGGTGAGTATAGCTCTCCCTATTTATTAGGGTCTGCTAACATCTTGAGTGGCACAGATGAACAGACATGTTTCATATGTATAATGCCAGATGTATTCTTTTTTTTACAGAAACCATTGACACTGATTACAGATTCAACACCTCTGACGAAGGTCTTTTGTTCCGAAATGCATTAGTGGTCTGTATTATAAGTGTCTGTACTATAATATGTCATTGATTGTAGCTACTGTGGTTAAAACTGTTTTTATGTAACACATTTGATATACATACCCTTCTTTTTTATTCAGTGCTAATAAAATTATATTTTTGTACATCCATGACTTTTTTTGTTCCTAAAAAAAATTCCACCCCAGAGAGTTTTCGCTTTACTACCTGTTAAAGTGTAAATGTCATTATGCCAGTGATTTGCCCTGGTCTCGGTTCAAAGATCCCCAACAGTAATGGAGACAGGAGTTTGGTCTGACCACGTTATGCAGTGAATTTCAGATTTCGTAAATTTTGGAGCAAAAAGTTATCAACCAGGAATACGTCTATCCTTGAATATGTATGATGAGCATTGGAGAAGAAGGTGAAGTCTTTTTCTGTGGAATTTTGACATCTCCAAATGTGATTAGAAGTGAAGATAAAATGTTTCAGAGTAGCTCTACGTTTCTTGTGTCGCTCCACACGAGAAAGATCTAAGTACGCATTTGGGGTGGCATTAAAGTCTCCACAAACAATTACATGCCCTTATTGCATGGAGGTTACTTTTTTCCATATTTTGTTTAAACAGGAGATTTGTTTGGTGTTTGGTAGGTATAAGTTGACTAGGGTATATTTGATTTGTTTTATTTTACAGTTGAGGATTAAGAACCTGCCCAGATCATCTACTAAAGAGTCTAAATGAACGAAGTGCACCAAGTCTTTATGTTTGAAAGATTGTGGTTTGCGTGAGTCAAATTGGGTCTCCTGGAAGCAAATCACATCGCTTTTGAGGTTGCAAGCTTCCTTCCATGCCATTTTCCATTTCAACCGACTATTTAGCCTCTTTACATTGAGAGGATGAGATTTGGAAGGTCATGGCAAGAAGATATTTGGGTCAAAGAATTGTAAATGTTTGTTTAAGTATGGGTTAGATAGGTGCAGTCACAATGAGTTAACTGGATGATGAAGTTGCTAATTCTGTAGTTGCTCAGTCAGGAAATTGTAGGAACTGGTTTGAAGCAGCTGATACAGTTCTACAGAGTGTCAACTTGATGTCGAAGTCTTAATTCAGAGGTTGGTGGAAGAGTTGTGTCACTAGTGAGGTATGCACACTAGGAGAAATACAAATAGTGTAAAAAATAGAAACAAAGATAAAAAAAGGCGATTCCTAACTTGAATCTGTGCGGGACACTATCTGCTCAATTTGGGGGTCAACAAACAACAAGAAATGGGGCATTCTCCTGGGTTGCCAGATAGTAGTAATTTGTAGGTTGCTGAAGCGTCATTGAAGTTAGCTTACTTCGGCATCAGAGTCTCCATGATGGGATGATGGAGACTTTTGAGGGTTGTTACCTTATCCCCCTTGAGGGTCTAGTATGTTCCATTTTTGCAGAAGATCTATGCCTTCTTTCACCGAGGTAACCACATGAGTAGTATCATCTTTTGTTACAAGCAGATTGGCTAGGTACAGCCATCGGTAGGTGATGCGGTGGTTATTTAAAGGCTTTGAGATCGTTGCCAGTTGTCTATGTTGCTGCAACATGAAGGCAGGCAGGTCGGCGAAGAAGGATAGTTCCTGCAAACTTGGCGGTAGGTTGTCGCGGTCTCTTGTAACTTTCATGAGGCAGTCTTTTGTGTGGAAAAAATGGATTCTTATGATCGTGTCTCTGGGTAAGTGAGCTGGGATATGCTTAGGCCTAGGGAGCCTGAGTATACGATCAATGATTAAGTCTCCTAGTGGAGCCTCTGGTAGAGTTGTCTTAAGCACGTTTGTGAAGTACTTATTCAATTCTGGAGGCTTGATCGATTCTGCAATACCTCGTATTTTAACGTTGTTACGTATCGAGTGATCCTCGAGGTCCGCTAGTTTCATCTTCGTCCACCAAATCTCATCATCTCTTTCATTATGGGCATCTACCAGCTCCTTGAACGTGGACGCCAATTCATCCATTTTTGATTCTATATGGGTGACTAATTTCAGAGACGTCATTTTTGTGTTGGGAAATCTGATATGGAATCCTGTAGCTCTCTGATGTCATCTAGTGAGAAGTTTAAGTTGCTTAACTCAGGGGTGTTGGGCGGGAAGTCATTCATCTTTTGCTTGCTCTTGGCAGGACTAGACGATGAAGAAGGAGGTTGAGATCGCTGTTTTTTCCCCTGCTTTGGGCCTGTAGTATTCACTGAGTATTTCTAATTTATTTTGTTATAAAATTGCATTGGCCTCTGCTGGGTGTCAGCGAGTCCGTTTGCACTATTTTGCGGTGAGGTGCGGCATGGTTGGGAAAAACAAGTCTAATTTTTCCTGGTTTCACCCTCTCTTTTCTTTTCCTGGATGACATCTATAATCATGCTTATTTTGGTTTGGCACAGAAGCAATGTTCTATAATGCTTCTAGTTGCTCTTAATGGCTCTGGCAACGGAGAGAAGTAAGTTTCCACTATCGGTAAAAGGTCTTCAGTTTGCTGGAGCTGGAGGGATAGGCTTGTGACACTGTGCTCCTGGGTCTTTAGCTGTTTTGTGCCAGTTGTAACACAGGCAGACCTCTGTGGCTGGGGAAACTGCTGAAATAGTGAGATTTGGTGGAGGTGGGCTGGGTGTACCAATATGGCCACCGATGGTGGTCCTTAAAACTTCCAGCTGGGCCACAGGGCCTTTAGCAGTTTTGTACTCCTATTGCTTCACTGAGGGTGGGTAGTATCTGTAGGAGTTCTGTGAGTTACTCCTCAGGTCCCTGGAGAGCTGGTGGTGGGAGTCGCGGCTCTGAAAATGACAGCCACGCTAGGCCTTAGTAGGCTGCAACTTAGGTCTCGGGCTAGCATGGGTTTAGAGTGCCAAAACTACTAGAGGGGAAGCTGGCTGGTGATGGGGAGCCTCAGGGTATGCCAATCGGGGTGTCTTTTGGGTGGATGGCTGGTATAAACAGAATTAGGTGTTAGATGGCCTTGTCTGATGAGGCGGCTTGATGCCTCGTCCTAAATTCCTCCTCGAGCGGGCATCCATGCTGCTCGATTTTTGGTGCAGGATGCAGCCAGGAGTTTGGGGAGAGGGTCTGGAGAGGTATCGGTGCTCACCCGGTTCTAAGGCGTGGGGATTCCCCTGGATTGTGCAGCGATCTCTCGGAGCTCCTCGGCTGCACATCCAGCGCTGCTCGCGTCAGGCCACGCCCCCCCCCCAGACTGGAAGATTTTATGGGATGAATTGACATGATGAATCTGAGAAGCTTTGTCATAATAAAAGAATTTAAATAAATTAATGCAGAGTCCATAGTTCTTCATTGAATGTGATAACACCAAGGGAGAGTCCCACACTGGTGCATGGGGGAGTGGTGCTTACTGGAAAAGTGGAAGATAAGGTAAGTAAATTTGTTTTTACTCTCCCCTACAAGTTCAAAGACAAAATGAAGGTGCTTACATGGCAGACTGACAATGGTGCTGCAAATTGTGATACTGTGGCAGAATGTCCAGGAAGTAACCTTGCAACAGATTCACAAAAAGTGTTTGCTTAAGAAGTAGTATGAGGTGAGGCATAATGCCAAACATACTAAAACTGAATCCAAACAACAAATACAATTGCATTTGCCACATCCCCTATTTTTGAACACAATAAACACTACCATTAGTGGGCAGCACACCCCTAAATAATATACATCAAAAACCAGTAAAGAAAGAACAAGTATCTCGAGGTATGGGAGCCAGTGTTGTGGCTCCCATTCCCTGGACACGGAGGGGATCTTCGGAGATTGTCCGGCTTCCCCCTCTCTCACTCTTTCTAACGTTTTTTTTCTCCTCTCTTTTTCCTTCTCTCCTCTTTTCTTCCAGGTTTCCTCTTTCTGTTCTTCTCCTTCTTCCCAGTCACCAGGGATGCGGCCTCTCGATGGACGTCAGTAGTCTCCAGGCACCCTCCCAATGGGAGGTGAAGTTCCACCCCTACCCTTCACAAGGTCTGGTGAGTCAACCCACAGTGATGCGTATAGCCCCCCTAGGTCAACATGACACCCTCTCCTGACTCTCAGATAATAATGAAATTAGCGTCACATAATGTCCAAGGCCTAAATTCCCCCTTAAAACGCAGAAAGTACTTTCAGTCTGCCCATTCTCAGCATATTGAGGTTCCCCTGCTTCAGGAAACCCACTTCTCCACTCAATTTAACCCGAAATTTATACATGCCAAATTTCCCCAATTCTTCCTAGCAAATGTTTCAGATAAAACAAGAGGGGTGTGAATTTTCTTCTCGAAAGGGGTGGGATTCCAATCTTGACAGCTTGTGTCATATTATGCTTCTAACCAGGGCCAGGGACAATTTTTCTGGTCCATGCTAGAATCCCTTTCACAATTTTTTGAGGGGACTGTGATCCTAGGGGGGACTCCAACACAGCTCTCGACCACATGATGGACAAATCAAGGGCCTGTTGAGCCCGTCTCCTTCAGCCCCCCAAACGGAGCTTGAGGATAGCTAAACTTCTTCACTCTCTAAAGCTAGTGGATGTTTGGAGGGAATACAATCCGAAAATGAGAGTCTTCACCCATTATTCAGCCCCTCACAAATCCTATGCCAGGATCGACCACATTTTTATGGAGGCCTCCTCAATTCCTTTAGTCACCAAATCCTTTATAAGGGACTCCCCTTTATCCGATCACTCGATGGTTGTTGTATACTCCCTGTCGGAGGGGGGGGGAGTCCCCAATGGTGGCTGAAGGAATCACTTTTAAACAACCCTGTTCGCTGAACAATGCTTGGGGAGGACCTTAAAGAATACTTTAAGCTGAATTCGGGTCCTGAATAGAGTTGAGCGAACACCTGGACGTTCGGGTTCTGCTGGTCCGTCCGAACTTCGGGACAAAGTCCGGGTCCGGGTCCGGACGGAACCCGAACGATCGCACGGACAACGAACCCCATTGAAATCAATGGGGACCCGAACTTTTAGGCACAAAAATGGCTGTAGCAAAGTCCTGGAAAGCCCCAGAGGGCTGCAAAAGGAAGTAAAATGGGGGTAAGGGTAGGGCAAGTGCCCTACAAAAAAAATGGGGACAGGGAAATAACTTTAAATATTTAAAAAAAAATAAAAACAAAAAAAAGCAAAAATGGAGGTGAATGTGGATCATCTTCAAACTGTGTCTGAAAAGTCTTAATTAACGGTAGAAACCATATAACTGTTCTAAAATCATCTTCAAACTAGGGCAAGTGCCCTACAAATAAATGGGGATAGGGAAAATAAATTAAAATCAA
>BLSH010231609.1:169750-190648 GCA_018402905.1 Glandirana rugosa
CTCACTCACCTCGGAGCCCTTCCCGGGGACCGCTCGCTGTGGAAGTTTCTTCCTCTTCTTATTCTTTCCCTTTTCCCTTTCTTATTCTTCTCCTTCTTTGAAGGTGTCGCTCGCCAGGGGCCCTTCCCGAGGCTCCACTCACTCATTACCGGCTAGCTTGCAGTAGGCTACGGCCTGCCATATGGGTCTCCTCAAAATTACATCCCTCAATATAAGGGGTCTCAATACGCCGGAGAGGCGATCACAGCTCCTTTCCTTCCTGAAGAGAGAGGGATCGCAGATAGCCTTTCTACAAGAGACGCACTTTAAAGGAGACCATATCCCAAAGCTCACAAACAAAGCCTTCCTCGTGGCATTCCATAGTGTCTCCCCAGTCTCCAAGTCCAAAGGGGTTAGCATACTTTTTGCCAGATCCGTTCCTTGGGTCTTGGAGGCGCAACGGATAGATCCACAGGGTTGTTTTCTTCTCCTTCGGGGTCTACTATCAGGTGTGCGGGTCACCCTGGCTAATCTATACCTGCCCAATAATGACCACACACTATTTCTGCGTAGGCTTCTTCCTGAGCTCCTGGACTTCTTGGAGGGTTTGCTGGTGTTGGGTGGCGATCTGAACTTTGCCATGGAGCCCCTCCTAGATGTCTCGAGGGGCGCCTCACACCTCCCCTATACCGTACGCCGCAAAATTAAAGCAGAGCTACAACTGCTTCACTTGGTGGATCCTTGGAGGATTCAGCATCCCTGTGACCGGGACTACACCTTTTTTTCCCAGGTGCACCATACCTACTCCAGGCTGGACTACCTTCTGATCCCGCACCAGCATCTTTTTTAAATCATATAACGTGTTTTATTTCAGAAAATGCCAAAAGATACATACATTGACAAATTTACTTGAAAAAATATAATTATACTCTCATGTTGAATCCGACATAGATCTTCTTATCCTTTGGTACAGTTCAATATCATACTTTCTATTCCTCAAACAACAATGTCATTTACATTAGTATTAGGTCTGTTATTATCATTTTGTCTTCCATATATATATTTATTATTTCAGAGTAAAGAAGCCAGATTCAACAATAACCTTCGCTCAGTAGGTATACATTTTGTAAAATCAAAATCAAAAGGAAAAATCAAAACACAAACCAACAACTTCAGGGTAACCAACTCAAACCTCCGCCCTCCTAGGTGCCAGCCCGTATTATAATCCTGAGATTGATACTCCCTCTACCAGTATATGTGCTCCTTATACTACCTATACTTCCAAGAGCCTGTTCAGTACCAGTTGCTGTGGTGCTAGTCCCGGTATGTCCAACCAGGGCTGCCACAAAAATTTAGGTGCCTTCCTGTGGATATGCGTCAACTTTTCCCTAATCAGCAGTGAGTTCACCTGTGCTATCCATTGTTCTCTGGTCGGGACTCTGGACGTTATCCAGCATCTTGCAATAAGTTTACGTGCCAAGTAAAGCATCCGTATTATTGCCAGACGTGAATGAGGGATCAAGAGCTCCTCGTCCAAAGCCCCCAGGAGACATACAATTGGGTCTTTGCCAATCTGGTATTGATACACCTGTGAAATAGTAGAAGTTACCTCATCCCAATACCGGAAAAGTTTGGGGCACCGCCACAACATGTGTATCAAGTCACCAGTTTCCCTTTGACATTAGGGACATAGTGGATTATTTCTAAATCCCCATTCGTGAAGCCTTTTGGGTGTTCTATACGTCCTATGCAAGAGGTATAAGTGAGATAATCTCTGGGATGCCGACAACAAGACCAATGGGGCAGCATTTAAACAGGTTTCCCAGGTCTCATCATCAATAACCCCCAGGTCTTCCTCCGGCACCAGCATCTTGACAAGGTAGCAGACACATCCATGGGCACAGTGTCCCTCTCAGACCATGCGCCTATTCATGCTATACTTAGGCTCGATCACCTGGCCCGACCTCTACCGAACTGGCGGTTGAATGTGACCCTCCTCCAGTCTGAGGAGATTCGTCGAGACGTTTTGTCCACTTTGCGGGATTATTTCGCTACAAACACTGGCTCGGTCACCAACCCCCTCGTGCTCTGGGAGGCACATAAAACAGTGGTGCGGGGAGTCCTGATTAGATGGGGGGCACGCCGCAAGAGAGAACGCGTACAACAGATGGAGGATCTAATCATGAGATTGCGGGTCCTTGAGCGTACCCACAAGGAATCTCTGGTCCATTCTGCCTTCCGGGACCTTCAGAAGGTTAGGGAGGAGCTTCGTGAGCTTCTCTTCTTTAAAACAAAACAGAAACTGGCCTGGGTCAAACGAGGCTTCTACGAATTTTCCAACAAACCAGGTGCTCTCTTGGCACGGGCGCTCAGAGGGCCGCGCCCGGGGACCTACATCCCTTGCGTGCAAACTGGGTTGGGTAAGAAACTGTCGCTGTCCTCTGACATAGCAGGGGAATTCCACTCCTTTTTTGAAAAACTGTACAACCTGGTGGACGCCGCTTCTGCGGTTCCGCCCGGGGCGGAAAACCTGGAAATGAGTACCTGGTCTCCTCGGGGATGCCTACGCTAGATCCCGGTATCCAGGAGGAATCTGAGCAACCAATTTCTGTCGAGGACCTTGGCATGGCCTTGGCGGATGCGAAGCCCAGGAAGGCCCCTGGCCCGGATGGACTGACCCCTGCCTACTATAAGACCTTTTTTGAGTCCTTGTCTGGCCCCTTAGTGGAAGCCCTGAACACTATCCCGCACGGGCAATCTTTACCTGCGGACTCCCTGAGAGCCTACATATCCCTGATCCCTAAGGAGGGAAAGGATCCTCAACAATGTGGTAGTTACTGCCCCATTGCCCTCCTGAACACAGACCTGAAGCTGTTCGCGAGGGTACTGGCAAACAGGCTGTTGCCGCACATACCAGGATTGATCCACCATGACCAGGCAGGATTTGTCCCTCAACGAGAGGCGAGGGACAATACCGTCCGGGTACTAAACCTGATACACGCGGCCAGATCGGAGTGGAGACCCTTTCTCTTACTCTCCACTGACGCGGAGAAGGCCTTCGACCGGGTCAACTGGTCTTTTCTTAGAGCCACGTTGGAACATGTGGACCTTCACGCGTCGATGCTTGGATGGATCATGTCCCTCTACTCTGACCCCTCGCCAGCGATTAGGGTCAACGAGACCAGATCAGACTTTTTCGGCATTCACAATAGAACCCGGCAGGGCTGCCCGTTGTCTCCCCTTATTTTTATTTTGATGCTCGAACCCTTTCTCTGCACTTTGAGGTCAGACCAGGAGATGAAGGGCTTTTGGAAGGGCTCTGGCTCACATAAGGTCGCTGCCTTTGCGGACGACCTGGTTTTCTTCCTGACCTCACCCGACACGTCCCTTCCGAGAGTTCTTCGGTTGCTGAGGGAGTATGGTTCATTGTCGCATTTTCAGATCAACATGGCCAAGTCCTCGGTCCTTAATATCACCGCTGACCAGGCTGTGGTGGACCGCCTGAGAGCGGCCTACCCTCTGCGTTGGGCTAACTCCTCTATACGCTATTTAGGGGTAGACATTACCAGCGACGTTAAGGTCCTTTACTCTGCAAACTTTGTACCTCTACTGGCCCCGAGTAAAGACGGATTTACTCTGCTGGCATTCACTGGCGCTGACATGGTTTGGCAGATGTAGCGCCCTGAAGATGACTGTCCTCTCTAGAATGTTGTACCTCATACAGGCGTTACTCATCCGGCTCCCATCCAATTTCTTCAAGAGGGTTGAAGTCCTATTCCGTGAATTCGTATGGTCCCACTGCCAGCCCAGGATCCGGCTTACCATTCTGCACCTGCCCAAAGATCGGGGGGTGTAGGCCTCCCAGACATGAGGGCGTATTACAGGGCGACTCACTTGGTTATGCTGGTGGACTGGTTCTGCCATGCCGACGCCAAGCACTGGGTTGCCATGGAGCTGGAGGACTCAACAGGCATGGCGAAAAGCTGGCCGTGGATGCGCTCCCCCCTTCCCCGTGGAAAGCGGACCACCCAACTCTTGGGGCCTTCAGGCACCCCTCAGTCCCCCCATACCCATTGCCTATGATCCCAGTCTTGGACAACCCAGAGTTTGAACCGGGCCTTCACAATCCGGCTTTCCAGCGGCTGAGGGCAGTAAACCGTACTTATGTCTCGGACTTCCTCAAAACTGATGGTTCCCTTTCTGATGTTGCGGGTCCAGCGGTGGTCAGTCCTCCCTTGGACTTTCTCAGTGGTCTCCAGCTTCGGGCCTTCTTGCAGAGGTCCCAGAGGACCCCGGGAGGCTCCAGACAGTTGACTACACTGGAGGCGATATGCCACTCCGAGGAGCCCGTTCGCCACGCCCTCTCCTTACTATATACCTTGTTGACTCAGCCCAAAGCCGATTTTCAGCCACCATTCCTTCTTCAATGGGAAGAGGATCTGGGTGTTCAGTTGACTGCTGCAGAGAGAGAGAAAATACTGCACTTTGCCCATAAATCCTCCATAGCTATCAGAATTCAAGAATCCTGTTATAAAATTCTTACAAGATGGTACAGAGTGCCAACGGTTCTGCATCGGTTCTTCCCTCGGACTTCGGAGCAGTGCTGGAGATGTGGAAGGGGGGAAGGCACAATGCTCCACATCTTTTGGGACTGTCCAAAACTGCGTCCCTTTTGGAAGGGGGTGACCCGCACCATAAAAAACCTGACTGGCGTGGATGTGGAAGACAAGCCACTGGCGTGTTTATTACACTTGACAGACTGTCCCATCAAGAAGTACAAAACTTCCTTAACAATGCAGCTGCTGAATGCGGCTAAGGCATGTATCCCTCTCTGTTGGAAGTCGGAGCTCCCTCCCACTCTGGCACTTTGGTTCTCGAAGGTTAATGACCTGAGAAATATGGAAGACCTGACTGCCACCCTGAACGACAGGGAGGAGGCCTTTCGGGAGACCTGGCGGCCTTGGCAGTACTTTGTCTATACAGGCGGAATGCTGCGCTGAGCCACTGGAACGGCATGACACCGGGGGGTCCTAGGCGGGCGACACGCAATTCCCACTGTATCCTTTTTACTTTTTGTCTATCTATCTGCTATATTATACGTCCACTCTGTTCTGTAGTTTCATAATTCAAAAAGTTGAGTTTCCTGGTGATAACCTGGCCTTATCTCACCCTCCCGCTCCACGGCGGCTGGTCCTCGAGGTGGGTGGGGTCCTGGCTGTGGTGGGGGGGTATCTGGCGGTCTTCCTCCGGGTCCCTCGGCCGCTGGGGCCAGGTGTCTCTGCCTCTCCCTGGACGTTAATCAACCCTGGGGTCATTTCATAATAAGGATTTTGTTTAAGGTTTTAGGTTTTTGTTTTTTCGTTTTTTTTCGGTTCAGAACGGTTGATGGGGCTGTCGCAGTGGGAGGACCAGTTGGACATGCAACTTTCAGCTAGGCACCTGGGTGCTCAACGCTGCCCGCCTTTGCGGCGGGCTACGGTTACAGACCATAGAGTGCACTTACATGTTGTTCTAGGTTTTTCAAGATATAAGAATAAGAATACTGTACCCTCTATTACTATGTATAATGTTGCTCTATTCTGATATACACCTTGTCTCCATGATTCTGTATTTGATGATGGCTTTCCAGTTGCATGTATCCTTCAAATTTTTTCTTTGGAAAATAAAGGAATTACAAAAAAAAAGGGAATAGTTAATATTCCACTGATGGAAGCAAGTGCTAAGCTGATTTTGCGCTGGTACTTGGTCCCAGCCCGACTCTCAGTCATGTTTCCAGGCTCCTTTCCACTTTGCTTCAGAGGCTGTAACCTCCAGGGTACATATTTCCACATTTGGTGGGAATGTCCTAGGATCAGGGGATTCTGGAATAGGATTTTTGCTATGCTAAGAAAGATTACAGGCTGCGCGATCAAAACAAAATCTGGAAATCGCCCTATTAAATCTTAGGCCGGACGGAATCTCCAAATCTTTATTTAAACATACTCATTTTATTCTTCTGGGAGCTAAGCTTACGTTGGCTAAGACCTGGAAGAAACCCTCGATCTTCAATGCTGCCAAAAGGAAAATTACCTGGATTATGACCCAAGAGAAGTACGCTAACATACTCCTATGAGTTAAATTTGACAGAATATGGGACCCATAGAGGTCTTACCTTAATCTGCCTGTGTGACTCGTTCTACTCCCTTATTTAGGTGCATTTCCCTGGGGCCCCTCTTTCCTCTCTTTTTCTTCTTCTCTGTTCTTCCTTTCATTCTTTCTTAATCCTCTCCTTTGTGAGTTTCTGTTGGGGGGGGAGTTTACTCATGTTTATCTCTACATGTTAATGGCCCCTAGGGGCCAGTTGATTTCAAGAGTATGTTAGCCTGTCCAATTAGCTTCCTATATGAACCTTGGCTTGCTAGCAATCGGGTGGGCTTGGGGGGACCCTTGCCCATTCCCCTCCTCTGGACACAGCTTGTTCCCAGATGGGGTGTTGGGAGGAGGTCTTGGGCCTGGCCCCTCAACCCTCCATGTTATGGAGTTGGTTTCTGCTCAGGGTCATCCATGACTATGTTCTTTTATAAGGTTTGATACACTTTCTGTAACCGTGGTAAGGCCTTCCCTTACTTACTGTACAACATGCCTTTTGTATCTATGGAAACTCAATAAAACTTTTACCACCAAGAAAGAACAAGTAGAACATATGCACAAAAACATTTATTAAAAAAGTTTATCATCAAAAACATGTATACTCCTTACTAATATAACAAACCAGCCTCCCCTCTATTATCATTAAAATAGAAAAATGTTTAAAAATTCTTCCAGGAGACTAATTATTGGTTAGTGATACCATGGCAAATTTATCCAGTAGGGAACACGTGTGTTTCAAGGCTCCATCCCCTGAATTCATGCTAAACTGGACACCCATATTGTATAAGACAAAATGGCAGATATGTGAACTAATCTACACACCACGGCAATTTAGCATTCCCCCACTATGAGGGTTAAAGTTCAATAAACGCAAGGCTCAACAACGTATAGCAAAAAGCCAGCACACTTTCCCTTTGACATTGCAAACAAGATTATTTAAATAAATGCATCTTGTATGTTATCCTTTGAACTTTGAATAACTGCAATGTTGTATTTATAAGTGTAGCACCCTCCTAGGTAGGTGCTAGAAGAGAGTATAGTTTTTGGGTCTTTCTGACTAATAGGACGGCTGTCAGGTAAATTTAGATGCTCTCTGCCTACCAGGAGCAGGGATCTATTGATAGGGTATGCTCATGGTGCTCAGATGCTGCTCATGTTGTCTGATTGTTTCACACTGGTCCAATAAGTGGGCATATTGGACTGTGGGAGGAAACCTGACAAATGAGAGCATAGGCATAGTTACAGCCCTGGTGAAAGTGCCTCAGTGCATGCTGAATGACTGTATATATGCAAGGGCACATGTGCTCGGGGTCTTCAGCTGGAGAGTGGGGTTCCAAAGGGAGGGGGTGGCTGCCCCTCCTCTGTACAAGCTGCCATGTGGCCTCAGGTGGTTGACCCAAGAGCCTGAATCAGAGTAAAGCTGAAACCCAGATGTCCTGCAGAGCTGAATGGAAGGGAGACACACCAGGAAGGATCTGTTTCAGCCTACTGTGAGTACAGATCTGTGTCATGGGGCTTGTCCTGTTAGGGCCATCCCTTCAGCTAGAAGAGTCAGTGGACGGGTGTCAGCCAAAGGGGATGCTAGTGAGTGTTCTGAAGGTAAAACAATTTCTTTGAGTCTGCTGCCAGAGCAAGCAAGGACTTATTTCTCCCATACAAATGCAGTATGGAATAGCAGAAAGTCTGCTACCACATTCAACCTGGTGAGGCTGAGTGAGAGTTGTTCTCCTCTGTAATTAGTTCCAGTTGGAGCTTCCCACTATTCCCTTCTCCCATTCAAATTCCAACAATAAACACCAAAAAAAACAAACCTCTGGATTGATTATTGGATAAGGAGTGGATGAGAGTACGGGTGGTCATGTGAAAACCCATAGTAACTGGCTGCAATATAATAAGGGGAAAACCCAGGGAAGTCTACACACAGCAATCCCTACGGGGCAGTGCTACATAAGGAAAGCATTTTATATCGATATGCAGCTATGCTTGTACTACAATAATTTACCTGCAAAGTCATTGAGGAGGACAAGCAGATGTTTCACTTAAATGAGAATTGAACAGGTAGCAACATACCTCCCAGAAGATATACTGTACAATCAGGATCTTTCCACTTACATGCACCAACTAAGATTGTATAGTCAATCTTTCTCCATCCAATTTTTAGCAGGTGATCACCAGTTCAGATGAACGTAGCTGCAGGCTGCAGTGTAGCCTTGGGTTAATTACACTGCTGAAGGTACAGTATGTAGATAGTTAGATACAGTATATGTTCAATTTAAAGAGAGTAAGTCCTCACTCCACATCCATGCACCAATACAAGTATCTGTTCTGCTTAAATGAGGGTTCAACAAATAGCTCCATACCTCCCATGAGATATGCAATTAGGATCTTTTCACATACATGCACCAATTGAGATTGTGCAATCAATCTTTCTCCATCTAATTTCTATATGTCAATGTAGCTCCCCATCCAGACCAGGACTGTATTCGCATGAACATGCGGACTGGTGAAATTATGTGACCAGCACATTACCCTTCCATTCATGACCTCTCTAGCTGCTTTAAATTTGAAGGTATTCACTCTTTTGAGATCCTCCAAGGCAAAGACTCAAGAGTTGGCTTTAACTAGGTTCCTAAGTACAAAAGTATTTAAAAGTCTAAAATTAATTAAAATAATAAACATGTTATATTTACTTGCTCTATGCAATAGTTTTGCACAGAGAAGCCCCAATTCTCCTCTTCTGAGGTCCCCGGCCGGGGCTCCTGACTCCTCCTTCCTTTCTAAATGCCCCCATAGAAAGCCGCCTCCTATGGGGGCACTTGTATGCTCACTCCTGAGACAGGCTTGTTGTGTTTATTTAGACACACAATGCGGCTCTGCCCTGCCATGCCACGCGCTCTCCAGTGGTTGCTCTCAGCCAAGCCTGTGAGAGAGGGGAGAGAGGATCTGCTGAAAATGTGCACAGCGATGTATCGAGATCGGGCTCAGGTAAGTATTAAGGGGAAGCTGTGGGGAGCTACTATTAAAAAGGTATGAACTTTTTCCCTTTACAAACACTTTTTTTTTTTACAATATTTTTTTATTGAAAATGTTTCTCTTTTCATTACATCCATACAAACAAAGAAAAAAAAAAGGGATAGAGAAAATAAAAAGGAAGCAGAACAAAAAACAAAAAAAAGATTGGAAATTAGTGATTTTGAGCACATCTGACAACAATGCACATATTTATACACATACTATATTTGTGTTCCTCATAGACTAGTACAGCTAATAAGCTGGATATCTTATATTCAAACCATAATATAAACCTTGTGTTTAGTGCGACAGTTATCTAACATCTGCACACCTGTCGGGCTGAATCCCCATAACGAGCCACAGTACCGGGCTCCCACCCATTCCGGGTCCTAGATACCCTGAAATATTCTAAGGGAAACCATGGAAAACGGCGCCAGTCCAGGCGCCGACAGCCATGGCTTCCACAGTTTATAGAATTTATTGGGTGTACCCCTGTTTTTATACACCTGTTGCTCCTTCAGTAGGGTGTCATTGACATGGAGGCGCCATTCCTCAAAAGAAGGAGAACTCGGCGACACCCATTTCAGTGCTATCATTTTACGCACTAAAAATAATAACCTGTTGACCGGCGTTAACACATTTGGCGTAAATGCCTCTTCATCTAAACAACCCAACAGAGTGATTTTAGGCTCCATGGTAATATTTACAGAAAATGTCCTATTAATGACGTCAACCACCTTACTCCAATACCTAAATAACTTGGGGCATTTCCATAGCATATGGATTAAATCTGCTGGGGTGCTCCCGCAACGCGGACAATCCTGGGTGTCTAGCCTCCCCCACCTGAATAACTTTTCAGGTGTCCTGTATACTCTGTGAACAATAAATAGTTGGGTCAACCTCTGTGTGGCCGAGACCGACACAGAGGGTACCCCTGCCAGGATCGCCTGCCACTCCTCCCCGAGATATCTCCCAGGTCCTTCTCCCACCCTCTTCTGCTTGGGTCTGCCAAACCACCCTGTGTTTTAGACATTAGCTGCCCATATAAATAAGAAATAAGTCCTTTTTTTGCAACTGTCGAGGCTAAGGAGCTGATAAGTGGCATGACATTTACATCTAGATTAGTGAGTTTGTTCTGAGTTTGCAAGGCGTGGCATAGCTGTAGATATTTGAAGAAGTCATATTTGGGTAGCTGAAAATCCTCTTGGAGATCCCGGAAAGATCTCAACACTTTTTGATTGTACATTTGTGATACTCTCCATATTCCTAGGGCCCAAATCCTTCCAGTCCATCTAGTTCTCCATAGAATCTATTCCCCCAGAGCGGGGTATAATCTGAGGCCCCAGCGTAACCCATTACTTTTTTCATTCCTGCCACACTTTATCCATAAGCACCATGGTGGGGCCAGAATGTCCTCGATCTACTCTCCCTGATTCCAATTGCGCTAGTAGATCATAACGAGATTCATGGCTCAATAGTAATGCCTGTATGGGGTCCTCCCAATTCATCATTCCCCAGCCTGCAAAATGTTGAAGCTGGGAAGCCATGAAATATTTCCTTGGCTGTGGAGCTGCTAGCCCACCCTCATCCTTAGGAAGCTGAAGAGTACTTAGCCTGATCCTCGGTTGTTTGCCTTTCCAGATTAAGATACGGAACAACGCCTCTATCTGCTTAAACCATCTCAGGGGAACCCAGACGGGTGAGTTGTTCAAAACATATAGCAGCTGGGGGGCCCAAATCATTTTAATAAGGTTTGCACGACCCACCACTGATAACGGTAGCTTGGTCCAGATATTGCTTTTTAGTCTGAATTTATGTATAATAGGGGAAAGGTTATAACGCAGGTAATCTTCCAACTTAGGATGAATCCAAATACCCAGGTATTTAAAGGAAGTTACAGTTTTTATTTGTTGGGCCTCTCGTGGTATGTGGGGCCGAGGATCGTCTAGAGGGAAAAGAACCAATTTGTCCCAATTTATAACAAACCCAGAGAATGAGCCAAACTTTTGAATGAGGGTCATAAGTGCAATCAAGGATCCGTCTGTGTCCCCCAAGAACAGCAGTGCATCGTCCGTATACAATGAAATTTTCACGCATCTATCTCCCACCTTAAAGTCAACAATAGCTTCAGACTGCCTGATAGCCTCGGCAAGGGGCTCAACCACCAGAGCAAAAAGCAATGGGGACAGTGGGCACCCCAGTGCCCCTGAACAGTGGAAAGAACTCCGAGACCAACCCATTTACCTGCATACAAGCCCTCGGGTCTGAGTACAACAGCTTTATCCACCTCACAAACCTCCCACCGAGCCCAAAGGCCTCCAGGACCTCCCACAAGTATGTCCACTCGACGCTGTCGAAAGCTTTCACAGCATTGAGGGACAGAATGGGTCGCTTTCCGGGATTGTCGGCAGGTAGCTGCATGTTGAGAAACAATCTGCGGAGATTGATTGTGGTGGATCTAGTGGGTATAAATCCAGACTGATCCGAGTGCACCAACCTCTGCATCACCTTACCCAGCCTTGTAGTCAATACCCAAGGCAGGATCTTAACGTCCGAACTTAAAGGTGAAATGGGACGCTAAGACTCCGGCTCTAGTAAATCCTTTAGGGAGCACTATGATATAAGCACTGTTTATGGTGTCCGGGAGACGAAAGGTCTCAAATGCCTCATTGAGGACATTGAGCAGTTGTGGCAACAGCACCCCACCAAACTGCTTATATATTTCGGGCGGAAGCCCATCTAGCCCAGGTGCCTTTCCGTTTGGGGAGTTTGCCACCGCCTGCCCAAGCTCCTCTATTGTCAAAGGGGCATTCAGCGCCCTCCTGTCCTCTGCAGACAGAGATGGTAGCTTCAATGGGTCTAGGAACTCTCTAAGCATTGATAATGGATAGTTGACTTTGCTCCTGTATAGATTACTATAAAAAAGTACTAAAAGAGCGAAGTATATCCTCCCAGTTGGAGGAACACACTCCCTCTGGAGTGGAGATGGAGGAAATAAACTTTGAGGAGTCCTGGGAGTTAGCTATCACTGCCAGCATATGACCTGTCCTATCCCCCTCCTCAAATTGACGGCATCTAGAGTAAAATCTAGACCGATCTGCTTTTTCCATAGATGTATGCCTATAAAGTTGTTGTGCATCTTTCCATATTGTTTTATTGGAGGGTTTAGGGTTCTGTATAAAGTCAGATTCTCTCTGCTGCACTTCTCCTGCCAGGAACCTTTCCCATTCTAAATTGGACTTTTTGTGGATGCTAATGGCTTGAAGCAGCAGACCCCTCAGGAATGCCTTTATGGTGTCCCAAACAGTCTGCGGCGATGCAGAGCCTTCATTAACCTGAAAGAATTCTGTGAGGGCTTTCCTCATCTCCTCTTCCTGTGGCAACACCTTCAACCAGAAAGCAGAGACACGCCAACTAGGCCTACGTCGGTGTCTACCCCCTTCCATCCTAACTAGAAGAGGGGAGTGATCAGACAATCCCCTAGGCAAATATTGCACATCCGTTACCCAAGAAAGTGTCACATCTGTGCCCAGGAGCAGGTCGATTCTTGATAGCATCTGGTAGGTACTGGAGCAACACGAGTAGGCATGCACCAATGGGTGCTTGAGTCGCCAAATGTCGTGCAGCCCTACCTCCCGGCACAAACATGAAAATGGGGCTTCCCCAGAAGGGCCCGCAGGGTATTTGTCCATCTCAGGGTTACAAACACTGTTAAAGTCCCCAAGAACTAGCATAGGAAGCCCTGCATGGTCAGCCAAAAATTTCCTTACACATCTAATCACCTCTCCATTATATGGAGGAGGAATATACACTGATCCCAAGATACATTTAGCGGTAAATATCGTACAAAGTAACAGAACATATCTGCCATGTGAGTCTATCAGTGCCTGCTCGCAGGAAAACTGAGTGGTAGCCGATATTAGAATACTAGTGCCTCTAGCATAAGCTGAGTACACAGAATGGTATTGTGTGGGGAACATTCTATTCTGTAGCAGAGAAATTTCATTGTTGGTTAAATGTGTTTCCTGCAAGCAGACCACCGACAGAGCATACTGGGACAGAGTGTTAAATATGGCCCGCTTCTTAGTCGGGTCCTTAACCCCCCTTACATTCCATGACAAAAACGCCACTTCATTAGCCATTGTCCATATCAAAGGTATAGTTTGCTAAGATATATGTAACAGGGATCATCAAAAAAAAAAAAAAACTGTTTCTTTGCAGCCAGGATGCGGTCCTGCAATATGAGCAAATGCCAAGCACCTGCACCCAGTCCGCTTCCTGACATGGATCTCAAAATGGAGGCCCCATAAGTCTGTCAAACCTTTTGGAAGTCCTGCAAACCTTTATCTTGTTTGCGTCCATACCAATGTAGCTGAATACAATTTTTTAAAAAGGAAAAAGAAAACAAAAACAGATAAAGAAAAACAACAACAACCAGAGACATGGTGAACCAGGATCTGGTACCAGTCCATCCATACAAACTCCCCTTGCTTAGGGGTGAGAAGCATATTCCCGCAGGAGAAGAGGGGGGCAGCAAAAGCTATCCAGGCTCGATCCCGAGCAGATAACCCATACAAGTAGGGCTATGTAGGTTTCCATCAAGGCAGTTTGTAGTGAAAAACAGGCATCCGAACTCCGCCTTTAGCTGATAATTTTAACTAGGGCAACTCCAAACAGTCATAAGGCCTTAAAGATGACTTTCAACGTTGGTATATATCACTCGGCATTGACACTACTAGGCAGTGGAGGGAAATGTTGCTCATTTCTGTCCAGCCATGCAGCTGCTGTTTTGGGGCTTTCAAAGAACAGTGTTTCCCCCCTGGCAACGATCCTGAGTTTGGCCGGGTAGAGCATTGCGTACTGAACTTGAAGTAAGCGGAGGCGCCGTTTGACATCTGTGTACTGCGCTCTTTGTTTTTGGACCTCTATGGAGTAGTCCGGAAAGAAGGACACCTTTGATCCATTCACATCAATATTGCCCTTGGTGCGAGCCAGGGAAAGTATTTTGTCTCTGTCTCTGTAGTGAAGTAATTTAAGGATAAACGGACGCGATATATTGCCTGGGGCAGTGGTCTCGCAGGGATCCTGTGTGCCCGCTCCACGGCAAAAAAGGAGTGAAGTTTTGTTTATCAAATATATCCAGCAGCCATTGCTCAATAAACTCAGTAGGGTTCTTACCCTCCATGCGCTCTGGGAGGCCCAGTATACGCACATTGTTCCTCTTGAGCCTATTTTCTAAATCATCAATGCGATTAGCATGATGGTTTGATTGCATGCTTACAGCTTTGAGGTCTCTTTGTGTGGGGCCTAGCTCATCCTCGATCGTGCTCACCCTACCCTCCAAGACTCGCGCACTTTCTGCATGTCATGTCGCATGATCGTTACATCTTCCCTAAGATGATGGAATTGGGAAGTCAGGGAGTTCAATGTGAGGTTGCAGTGCTGTACAGCCATGAAAACATCCTGGAGTGTAGGCTCCTCTGTGGGGTCAGGTGCTACAGCCTGTGAGGGAACTGACCAGGCACCCCCCTCCTCGCTAGGTCTCGGCGTCTCCCCGCCTCTGCCCTCCATTACCTCCTCCGATGCTGCAGTCCGCGACCTCGGCGCTTGCGTGGATGTGCTGGCGGTCGCATGCGGTATGCTTTTAGTGACCGACGGGGCAGGGGTCTCACTCCAGGCGAATTTCTCCAGCCTTTCTGCTGCACTACTGCCTCTGTCCCTGCCTTGTGGTCGGGGCGGGAGGGGGCCGGCGCCATATTGAAGGCCGGGATCGAGCTCCGCACTGAGCTCTTTGAGAAGCTTTGCCATTGCTCTGGTGATGGTCTGGTCCCGCAGTATGGTGCCTGGTCCCTGACCACCTCACTTCAGGTCGATTAGGTACAAAAAAGTGTGTTGGAGATGCCACTAAAGCTGTTATTTAGCTGATGGTCGGCGAGAGCACGAGAGAACACATCTGCTCACATCCTAAGCCAGGCCACGCCCCCTTACAAACACTTTAATTGTGATGGTTTCTTTCCTTACTTTTTAAATTCATCTTCAATGTGCCTTTGAACTTGCTACAGAATTTTTATACAGCAAGAAGAATCCATTCCCTAGCCTAGCATAGCTATAGTTTCCCTTCTCTCCTTCCACGTTATAGCCATCTCCTCTTCTGAAAAGTGTCTTATTACTGTCTGTGCTGGCCCATTTCACCCCCCCCCAATCACATTCTATATAGCTGTCAAGGGAGAAGCTAAGGGCAATACTATAGAGAGTCATTTCAGTGACAGATCTGGGTCTGCTGACACACATTTGCATAGTAGCAATCACAGAGCTATTGAATGTTTATACAAGGGAGGCTTTAACAGGTAAACAATATATAGTATATAGCATCATATACGTCAAAAAGTATGTAAATGTAAATATATGTAAACTCTAAGAATAAAGGGGTTGATTCGCTAAGAGCTAAGTAACGACAAATAAAAAGCGGTAAAAAACCAAGTCAGTTTTGGTGACTGACCCTAATAAAGGGGAATCTCCAGAGGACTTATATTCCATCTATCATTCCACAGGACCATGTGTGGATCAACATACCAAAAATATCACAAAAAATTGGGCGGAATTCCAAGAAAGTTGGTATACAGTGACCCCAGACAGTATGCTATCAAAATATATATAATTTATTGGACATAAAATGTTAGTAGCAAAAAGACAAAAAACAGTCAAATCAAAACCTTCACCAAACACTGCAAATAACAATGTCGTTATTCAATCATTTAATATGTAACACATACAGAGCCAAAAAAGCACACTCATACGAGTGAGTGAATGTCTCCTCTATCCACTGTGTGTGTATGAGATCAACAGGCAGATTGGCTCATTGAGCAGTAACGATTAGAGTTGAGCGAACTTCTAGAAGTCCGGGTTCTGCTGGTTCGGCCGAACTTCGGGACAAAGTCCGGGTTCGGGTCCGGACAGAACCCGAACTTTGTCCCAAACCCCGAACCCCATTGAAATCAATGGGGATCCAAACTTTTAGGCACAAAAATGGCTGTAAGAAAGCCCTGGAAAGTCCTAGAGGTCTGCAAAAGGAAGGAAATGGGGGTAAGGGTGGGACAAGAGCCCTACAAAGAAATGGGGACAGGGAAATAACTGAAAGCATTTAAAAAAAAAATAAAAACCTAAAAAAAGCAAAAATGGAGGTGGATGTGGACCATCTTCAAACTGGGTCTGAAAAGTATTAATTAACAGTAGAAGCCATATAACTGTTCTAAAATCATCTTCAAACTGTGTCAAAAAAGTATAAATAAGCCGGGAGAACCCATATCACTGTTCTGCAAACATCTGGAAACTGTGTGTGTCACATTAAATAAAACCGGGACTAACTGAACTACTGTTCTGCAAACATCTGGAAAGTCTGTGTGTCACTTTAAATGAAACCGGGAATAACTGAACTACTGTTCTGCAAACATCTGTAAAGTCTGTGTGTCACTTTAAATGAAACCGGGAATAACTGAACATCTGTTCTGCAAACATCTGCAAAGTCTGTGTGTCACTTTAAATGAAACCGGGAATAACTGAACATCTGTTCTGCAAACATCTGGAAAGTCTGTGTGTCACTTTAAATGAAACCGGGAATAACTGAACATCTGTTCTGCAAACATCTGGAAAGTCTGTGTGTCACTTTACATCAGGGGTGTCACACTGGCGGCCCTCCAGCTGTTGCGGAACTACACATCCCATCATGCCTCTGCCTGTGGGAGTCATACTTGTAACTGTCAGCCTTGCAATGCCTCATGGGACTTGTAGTTCTGCAACTGCTGGAGGGCCGCCAGTTTGACACCTGTGCTTTAAATGAAACCGGGAATAACTGAACATCTGTTCTGCAAACATCTGGAAAGTCTGTGTGTCACTTTAAATGAAACCGGGAATAACTGAACATCTGTTCTGCAAACATCTGGAAAGTCTGTGTGTCACTTTCAATATAACCGAGACTAACTGAACATCTGTTCTGCAAACATCTGGAATGTGTGTGTGAAACTACAGCATAGAGAAGAACAGGTATATGGTTTCGCTCTGCTATAGTTTCAAACACAGTTTGCAGATGTTTGCAGAACAGTGATATCATATCACTGTTCTGCAAACATCTGGAATGTGTGTGTGAAACTATAGCAGAGCGAACCCATATGCCTGTTCTTCTCTATGCTGTAGTTTCACACACACATTCCAGATGTTTGCAGAACAGTGATATCATATCACTGTTCTGTAAACATCTGCAAACTGTGTTTGTAACTATAGCAAAGCGAAACCATATACCTGTTCTTCTCTATGCTGTAGTTTCACACACACATTCCAGATGTTTGCAGAACAGTGATATCACTTCCCTGAGTAAAATACCGCATGCGGTAAATAAATTATTGCAGCAGGCTCTCAACGCCAACCCCAAAAAAGAAAAAAAAAGTCTGCTCCTGACGAACGGTTCCCGCGGTTTACTTGCTTCTCAATGCGACAGTTCTTATGTAGGGAAGGTGCGGGGCCACATCAGTGACGTCACCTGGTGGTCCTGCCCCTCTTGACATCACCAAACCAGCATGTACCAGTTGCACTAATTATGGCGAGCGTCGTTATTGACGATGGATCTATATTGGGGGACATTTATTTTTTGTTTTTTTTTAAATAAAGGAATTGTCAAAAACTGCCTTCTGTCTTTATTCACTTTTACACTTTTTGGTGACTGGGTAGGGGTATTATGTACCCCATACTCATTCACATGGCAGGGGGCCCCCTGCCCGCAGACCCCTTCAACAGTGGGACAAGGTGCTTTGGGGTAGGGGCAGAGCCCCCTGCCCCAAAGCACTCCCACTCACCCCCATGTTGAGTCCATGTGGCCTGGTATGGGTCCGTAGGGGGGGTGCTCACTCGTCCCCCCTTTCCTGACCTGCCGGGCTGCATGCTCAAATAAGGGTCTGGTATGGATCCTGGGCGGGGGGACCTCATGACATTTTTTTTAAATTTTGGTGTGGGGTTCCCCTTAAAATCCATACCAGACCCAGAGGGCCTGATATGTATTGGGGGGACCCCATGGATTTTTGTTTCATAATTTTAATGTGTCTGCTTTTTTTTTACATTCAGCTGTCAGTAGTGGGATTCACTGACAGCTGAAGACTCATCCGTTATAAAGAACTCGGCGGCTGGCTTCCCAGCCCGCTGCTTAGCAACCAGCTATTTGACAAAAAGCCGCATGGGGGTCCCCTCGACCCTGATGAAGATAAAGAAGGAAAAAAATACAAATTCAGCTACTAAATTTAAAGTGGTTGTAAACCCCAGTCATGAAAGTTGAACTAAGCACATATATCTGCAGTATTTACTTATCTTTCTCCAAAGCTCTAAGTGTCATTTCTCTTTGGTGCTTCATTCTTCATTCCTCTGTTATCAGCATGTCTCACGTTTTCCCGACACATGAGATACATTTGTGTTGGGGAGGAAGATAAGCACTCAGCTTGTCTATTCATAATGCAACTCTGCATGTTCCTTTGTTCCTCTGCCTATGTGGAGGGGGGTGTCCCTGTCCTCCAATCAGATCTCACACAGTGTATAAAAGCTGTAACTGCAGTTCTCCACCCCCTCCTCTGTACTCCTAACAGATGCAGAAGGGTTTTATCACAAATCCGCACTTTTGTAGGATTGTAGACAAGGGAAGACTGCAAGTAAACAAGTAAAACATATGTTGGAGGATTTGTTTAATCTCTGTGTCTCATCTGAAGCTATTCACTTCACAGGGTAGCAAGGCCACTACGAAGGATTAACGCAGTAGGAGAGTTGTAGAGCATTTGCCATGGTTAACCGAAAATTGGTGTATAGTAGCAGGTCATGAACTGTGGTAGCTGGCAAAGGTGACAGGCCCTTTGGTAGCAAGGGGGTGAGTGCTCTAACTCCCACCCTAGTGGTTTTCCCAAAAGCAATCAGGACTGACCCACAGTACGGAGACCCCATGCACCTAGCTGCATGGTATGGGAGAGTTGAAGGAGTTCATTTTGAACATGCATTAGGTCTACGCTAGTGCTCAGCGGGACCCCATTCTATCACTGGGAGTGAGGTGGCAGAGGTACGCCGGACTAGTGAAGCGGGCATGGGCTCACCAGTGTCCCTCCTAAATGCAACATACTATGAGGAAGGAGTGTAGTAACATGGGACAATGTGGTTTACAGAGGGACTCTGTACGTCTAACTACTGCACTCAGAGTATGGCTCATCTCTAAGGCAGGGTACTGCCATAAGGTTGACTTTCAAATGAACGCAGCCCCTACTGGTGCTGGGTATTGATGTGCATGAGAGCTTATTAAGCTGCCTCATACCACTAGCCAAACTTCCTACCTCCACTCCTGAGGGCTCAGAATTTCCTACAACAGTGATACCCTCTATAAGGCAGGCCTCCTTGCGCCTGCAGTAGCCTGTGAGTCTACACAGGCTAAAATGCACCTTATTGATAACACTACCTTTCTGTCTAAACAAGTGAACTGTAGAGGGAATGCTGGCACATTTTGGCTGCCACTCCTCACACCATTTACTATTTTTTTCTATTTTTTTCATTTTATATATTTTTTTTTCTCTTCTCTTTTTCTCAACTTCCTCCTTTTTCTGACTATAGGAGTGATTTATCAGATTTTTCGATTTCCTGGATTGATTTCTCTGATCTCTTGGTTCTTTGGGATTGTTAGTCTATAAGTGACTGCCTCCTGTCTCACATCTTGCCCCAGCTTGCTGCTGATGGACCTCCAAATTTTGCCTGATCTTTTTCATCACCCTGCACTGGACCACTGCTTCACAACCTGCCCCAGCTCGATCTCTTTGATTGCCCTGCACTGGACCGCTGCTTAAAAACCTGCCTCTTGCTGCTGACTTGCCTCCAAATCTTCCTGGATCACTGGACCTCTTTCACTGCTCTGCACTGGACCTCTTGCTGCTGACCCACCTCTAAACCTTCATTGGATTACTGGATCTATTTCCTTGTACTGCACTGTAAACAACTGGACATTTTCTCCACCACTTTACCAGGATCTCTCAGTCATGATGCTCCATGCATGACTGCAACTCCAGCAACTAAAACAAAATTATTTTTTGTCCAAAGGCGCATATGATCTCTGTCGGAATATTGGGATTTTATGACCAAAGTGATATATGCATCATGGCACTGGGCGTCTTCTCCTTCCTTCAAGTACTAGTGCTGTCTCAATCCCTGCTTATCAGTGTAAGGCTGCAAGACCACCCCGCACTGTTGCAGACCTCAAAAGCCTACTTTCACTATCATGCCCTGACCCCACTTTGACTCCCTTTGGCCCTCCAAGGAAGGCCAGATCAGCGCTCCTGAATAGTGTTGAGCGAACCCGGACTGTAACGTTCGGGTCCGTACCGAACTTTAGGGTGTCCGTGGCACGGACCCGGACCCGGACATTTCAAAAATCGTTCGGGTTCGGTCCGGGGTTCTGCTATTTTACTCCACGTGTTGAGAAGCTGCAGGGCAGCCAATCAACAAGTGTTTCACTGGTTTGCCCTTAGAAGCCATCACAGCCATGCCTACTAATGGCATGGCTGTGATTGGCCGGTGCATCATGTGACCCAGCCTCTTTATAAGCTGGAGTCACAGTGCTGCAGTCACATGCTCCTTGGGTTAGTATAGGGAAAGGTAGCTGACGGCGTGAGGGACAGATTTTAGCCATTTTAAGACCTGATCCTGCATCCTGAGATAGATTACTTTACTACTGCTGTCTGTGCTGTTGCTCTGAGGACAGATAGCAGAAAT
>BLSH010231609.1:228591-249142 GCA_018402905.1 Glandirana rugosa
AGATCAAACCAAAACTCAAGAAGATAAACAACCAGATTATTAGATTAAAAGGAAACGAAAGAAAACTCATTTTGGAAGTGTGTAAATCCCGAAAATGGTAATTTTTTAACCTTGGTAAGTAGTTACCTAAGGAATAGTTCGTCTGACAGTAAACTACCATGTAAGGTAGATTCAGAAGACCCATGTTACAATAAGGATTACATAGAAAGTTTACATAACCACAAGGTGGTATTCCTGTGAAAAAAAGGTACAATACAGGTTCAAAGGCATTATCGCTAAGGTATAGACATAAATACAAAAATGAAAATAACAATTTTTTAATGGTAAAAGCCCTAAATGTGTGAAGGTTTTACTCAAAAGAAAGCAAAGGAAAATTAGATTATTAGACCAACAAATAGAAGAACTCAAAACCAAACTAGAACATTTATAAGGAAACTACAGATTTAAAAAAATTGACAGCTCAACTCAATAAGGACCTAGTAGCTAAAGATCTGGAGGTTCAACAAAGAAAGACAATGAAATACCAAAGGGACATGGCGGATTATGATGCTGACCTAGTCTTTAAGTGGCAAAGTAAATTAGAAGAAAACCAACCTGCATCCACCTATTCTACGCTGGAAAGGGAAGTGCGGGTGGAGGATCCAAACACTACAACCTCCTACACATACAAAAACCACAACAGGGAGTAATATTCATATACACCAAAACTGGTCTATGAAGATAAACCTTAAGATAAACTTTTCTATGAATACAACACCCCTAGAAATGGTTGGAGGAACCTGTTATAAAAGGGATTAAAAGACCCTGTTCCAATTGGAACAGAGGGGAAAGAATCTTCATAGACAATAGGGGCCCATCTAACCAACATTATCAGTACAGACCAGAGAGGAGTCCAGTAAATACCCATAACAGATTTGACCCCATCAGAGACTACAAAGATCACCACCCATACCATCTACAACCCCAATATCAGCAACAAACTCATTGCACATCTGAACAAAAGAGATTTTTTTTAGACAGAGGTCGGAGAGATTATTCACCGAGGAGGAGACCATTAGAGGAACCAAGGAGACCAATGAGAAGCATACAAGAAGAACACCACTCCCCCAGAAGAAGAGACCAAGAAGACATACCACGAAGAATTGTAGAAAGAAGAGGGGATACTGATCGGGAAAGAGAATCCAAAAGAAAAAAAGACCAGTAGATGAAGGGATATATAACTTTAGTGGCCAACCATTTTCCAGTGAAGAAATAGCAGTATTGGATAAAGGGCCAAAGGATGCGCCCATGAAAAATCTCTACAAATTTGACACCTATATAGGAATCAGGAAATTCATTAGGAGTGTTAACCTCAAGAAATATATTCTAGGAGACCCCCAAGTGAAGACAACAAGAATAACCAACAGAGATGGAGATGTTCAATATATCACATTACGAAACAAATCTTTATTTAACCCCCAGATCCATGACAATCAGCATATTGAGGTTTTTAAGAGACTGGTGCTCCAGGATCTAGAACAGCTGAAGATCAAGAAAAAGAGAGATCCATCATATATTAAGAAAGGAATAAAAACATTGACTGACAGGAAAGACATCATTATGTGACCAGCAGATAAAGAAGGAGCAGTGGTTATATTATCAAAGGAACATGAAACTACATATATGCAACTACTGGGTAACCCTACAAATAAATACAAGAAAGAACTGGAGAGAATAGTTCAATTGGGCACCAAGAAAAACCTGTTAACCAAAAAGGAAGCCAGATATCTAGTACCAGAATCATGCAGAATACTGGATATATATAAAGTCACTAAAATCCACAAGAACAAAGAAATACCCATAGTTAATGGGATAGATTCTCTAACTTTGAGAATGGGACAGCACATAGACCACTTTATCCAACCAACAGTACCATACTAAGGCATATCTAAAGGATATGAAACACATCTTATAACTTTTAGAATCTCTTCCAATGCTAGAGGGAAGGACACTCATAGCTACGGCAGACGTATCTTCGCTATACACCATAATACAGCACCATCAAGCATGTGAGGCCACCAAAGGGGTGTTAAGACAATATAGTACTTTAAAATGCTTTCAAAGGAAATTCCTCAAAAAATGCCTGGACCTGTGTTTAAACTATAACTACTTTTGGAATGATAAATCTTATTACAAACAGGTTATGGGAATTGCATATGTGAGTCGGGGTGAAAGGTCAGTACCCCAAGGACCAATTGAAGAGGTTGGACTATCACGACACCAAATATAATTACAAGATACAGCATCATAATTAAAAATATATAACAATTTTATCCAGGAATTGTTATGGTGGCTAAATTCCCAAGTGTTGCAAACTCCTTTATGGCGCAATGGGAGGAAACAAGCGTCTACATGAATACACCAGGAGAACTAACACTGCATAAAAAATGTATAGACAACCTCATTATAGTGTGGAATGACAGCAGATACACACTATAAACCTTTCTAAATAACCTAAACATTAATGATAAAAATTTACCTTAACTTGAAATACACAAGAAAAAAGTATTAAATTACTGTATCTGGAAATTAGGATCAAAGGCAATCGCTTCTTGACTAAAACACACTTCAAAAATGTAGATCGGAATAGCTACTTGCCGATTAAAAGCTGCCATCATAAACCCTGGTTGTACAACATCCCCAGAGGCCAACTTATCAGGATTAAAGGAACTGGACAACCGAAGAAGACTACTACACCCAGGCAAATGTAATAGGGAAGAGATTCATTGAAAAAGGGTATACGTTCATACAATACATACACAGGTCCAACAAATTAAACTTATGGAAAGGAAATCCATGTTAGAAGGAACAAACAGAGAGAAAAAAACAGGTGACATCAGAAGCTCCATCCTTAATTCTGGACTATAACATACAACACTACAAGAAAAACTGGTTTGACGACATTGGTATATACTGAGAACAGACAAACATCTATGTAAAATACTCTCAGAGAAACCAAAATTCATATATAGGAGAGCTCCCAACCTAAGAGACATTATCGTCAAAAATGTATTAGCACCGCCATCTAAACCTCTATTTACTTTCTTCTCAGGGAAAGGCTTCTATCACTGCAAATATTGCTTTGCTTGCAGACACACGAGTGAACCAACTAAGAGAATGGAATACACACACAGAGTTTGAAGCACTTTTATACTATTTGAAGCACTTTATTGGATTATTTTTCATGTGGACTACAACTTATACACACAATGATTTATGAACTTTCCCATACGGATAAGTATTATTGAAGCATTGGAGCACTTATCACTTTTATGATTTTTGCACTTGCACTTTATATGTATATTTAATATTAAGTGGTAGAATATTGTGCAGTATTTTCCGTTATTTCATTGCACCCAAGCACCATATTCCCATCCCACACTCTATAAAAAAGTTATAACCCCCCCCAAAAAAAAATAGAAAACAATAATAAAACGGTTTATAGTTCACCAAGCACAAAAATATTGCACCCAAGCTCCATATCCCCCCCCCCACACTCTATAAAAAAAGGTACAAAAATCCCCCCAAAAAATCCCTATAATGTCCGAAAGGCCAACAAGAAGAGGCAGATGCTTACATGCCACTAAAAGAGGGCAAGCAGCCTCTGTGTCTACAGTGAAAAGTAATGGTCATGCAGGCTCATACTAGTTTGCCTTCTTCTGCAGCTGCCAAAGCGGCCTATTCCACCAGCTCCTTTTCCACAGCTAATCCTTCCGTAATCCTACCATCATGCATTAAGGAGTCATCTGAATTATTCATTCATAGTGTCAGTTATATGCTGCTGGAGGATGTGCAGCAATTTGAATGCTCCTATGTTGGTTCCCAGGTTAAGGAACAGACTAACGTGAACCTAGAGAGAGAGGGTGCCAATGACAGACAAGAAACTAGCAGTCATGTTCCCCCAGCTGCAGCATACTGCCAAGTTTGCCTTAGTGATGAGGAGGGAGGAGTGATGAGGTCACAGACTGTACTTGGGTGCCTGAGAAAACAAAGGAGGAAAGTGAGGAGTAACAGGCACAACTCCAACAAGGCAGGATGTCCTCCAGGGGCCGGCTTAAAGGCAGTCACCCTATTGCATCACATCACAGAGCTCCACAGGTGCAGGGCCCTGCTGACTCCCCGCTGACTTCCAAAAATTCATTGGTGTGGGCTTTTTTCAACACATGTGCAGCAGACCGCAGCATTGGTGTTTGCAATCTCTGTCTGAAGCAGATCAAGCGGGGCCAGAACACCAGCCGCTTGGGCACCACATGCTTGACAAGACATATGATGACCTGCTATGCAGACCGTTGGCAACCTGGAAGACCCACATCATAAAACAATTCAGACTTCTCCTTGCTATTGATCTGGGATCTCTAACTTTATTATACCTTAAGTCTTCTCAAAAACCTCCACTTAGAGGAATGATGGTATAGTAATGGGTGCCGCAGGTAACTTGCACCCAGTCTGCTAGCAGTACACGACCTGTTGATTTCACCAGGCAAATTTTGCTTCCCCAGTTGCTGAACCATAAAAAAATACTGTCCCAGCCATCCACATGCTAGTTTGGCCAAATTGCTAGCAGTAAAACTGCTGCCTTTTCATCTGGTAGATTCTGCCCCCTTTCATGAATTTGCGGAGTGCATTGTACCACAGTGGCAGGTTTTAAAAAAAAAAGTATTTTCACGCAAGGCCATTCCAGCTCTGTACCATCATATGGAAGGCAATGTTTTGGCCTCGTTAGATATGGTGGTCAGCAGCAAGGTTTACATTACTGCTGACTCATGGTCTAGCAGGCATGGTCAGGGACCTCACATTTCCTTCACGGCACACTGGGTAACTCTGCTGGCAGCTGGGAAAGATGCAGGACAGGGTTCAGTGTTGGAGCTTCTTCTGCCACCATGCCTACAAAAAAAGGTGGTGATTCTGCTACATCTGTCTGCTCCACCCCCTCCTCTTCTTCTTCCTCTATGGACTCTTCTGCAAAATTGTCCTCTGAACCAACAGTGCTCTCTAACCTGTCCCCCGGGGCGTACCGGGTGCTAGCAGGCAGACCCCAGATCCGAGACTGGGCCGGCTGGAGAGGCTGAGGCTGCGGCCTACACAGATCCACGTGAAGCACAGGACCTTAGCAGCAGATTGAGTTAATGGGAAACCCCCATCTGAAAGTGACTAAATCAGAGGGGCTCTATCATCCCACAATCACCCACCTTACAGTGCAGGGAGGTGAGGGATCAGACTGGTTATTATCAAGGGTGGGCGAGCTCAGGGCAGGGGCCACCATTCCAAGGGTGAGTCCCTGCAGCCCCTCAGGCTAGCCCACAGTAAGCTCCTTTGAGTAAGGAGTCACTGAGAGCACCCCTATCGCAAGCTCACTCCTTGGTCCCCAATCTGCTCCCCCCAGCTCCTGGGCCCCGCTTCGCCCTTCACGGCAGTCCCGGGCTGCAATTAAACCCCTCTTATCCCACACAGAGGTGGTCATACTCTAGGACCACTCCACATGTTTGCAGCAGCAGTCAAGAGAGGCATTTCTAAACACCCAGGTTTTACAGACCAATCTCCTAAAACCACCCCTAAACCCCTGGGCACCCAGCTCGACCTAAAGGACAGCACTGAGGACATGGAGGCTGGGGCGGAGGGGGGATTGCAAATATTGCCTGGACCAGGATCCCCTGCTTCTGATCTCAACATCCCCCAGGTCCTTTCGCCAGCCTCTACAGTATCTCTACTGGAGAGGACCCTAGAGGAGATTTTTGCCTCCACAGCTGGGGACCGGGCCGCTGATCCGGATACCCCGGGTATCCTAGGGTCCACTGCACTGACTCTTCATTCGGATCTTAAATTCATGATGGACACCTTCTCCAAACTGCTATCTAAAGGTCTGGCCCAGACCGCCTCCCAAATAACCTCTACTATCTAAACAGATCCCCAGAACTTGGGTTCCAGGATCAACGCTATATAATATAAGACAGACCAAACAATAGCCAGAGTGAATCAAAATACTTCTCCAAGAACTGCAAGATCCGCTGGATACAGCCCTATCTAAAATTGAGGACCTAGAAAACCGCTCTCGTAGATACAATTTTTGGATCCAGGGGCTCCCGGAATCTATCACTGATGTTCATGGTATGGTCCGCTCTTTCATTAAAGAAATTGTTCCTAATATTCCGGACCACAGGCTGGAACTGGACAGGGCCCACAGAGCTCTCCAGGCCCTTCGTTCTGATGGACTGCCCAGGGACATTGTGGTCAAACCACACTTTTACGCAGATCATGAAACTTATCAGGAACTCATCCCAACTGTCTTTTCTGGGTCATCCAATTCAAGTGTTTGCGAACATTTCCCCTGCCTCCATTCAAAAACAGAGGGCCCTGAAGCCCCTGCTTAAGGTCCTAAACCAAAAAGCTTTTAAATATTGGTGGTCTTTCCCATTTTGCCTTTCCTTCTTCTTCAAGAGCAAAAATTATGGCTTCTGCACCTCCCAAGAAGGAGAGCACTTACTGGTCAAATTGGGCTTGATCTCTCTTTACCCAGCCTCCACCCTTCACTTGAAAACCGCTAGCTCATTCAAGCGACCCCAAAGCCCAATTCCTCCGGTTTGGCGAAAACAACAGACCAAGAGATCCAAGGACTCTCACCCTCCTTGATCACCTGGGCTCATTCTTGGGATATAGTTCTTTACCTGACTGACCTGACCCAAGTCGATTTTTTTTCCCCTGCCTTGATGTGGAACTACACTTTTTCCTGACTTTTACTTAACAGTTTGATTCTTACGGTCCTCCTGACCTACAGGTTTCCGGTTGTTTGTTGTTAGTTTTATTGTTATATTTTTGAGTATTCCTGACTGGGCCTCAGGGGGGCTCTTCTGTCTGACGGGCGCGCTGATCCGGTTCCCACCCTCCCCAGTCCCACCCTTTAGGTGGGGGTCAGGGGGGTGGTCTGGGTCTGGGCGGCCGAGCCCTATTTACAAGGATCCTTCCTGACTCACTCGGGATGAAGGTCCAGTCTTGTACTATTAGCTTCAGATCTGCATTAGTTATAAATACTCTGGTTGCCGAGACTTCTCACATAGGCAGATGCTGGGGGTCTGGCAATGATTCCCATTATCTGCCATTTATTGGGCCGGGGGGTGTTGGGGTGGAGGTTGTGGTCCCCCTCCTCCTTGGCCCCCAGCCTCTGGGGCCCTCCCCCCTGACAAGGGGGGATTAAGGGCCCTACCTCTTGAATTTTTATGTTTTAGTTTGCTAAGGGGTTTGACCCGATTTATAATTTGTATTATGCTTAGGGCTGGTGTAGGGACAGGGTGGCGGACATGCTCCTCCCTCTGCTCTTGGACGCCATTTGATGGTTTATCCTGGAGCAGACTTGACTCTGCCAGTTAGGCAGATGTATTTGGTCTACTCTGTGGGCTTGTGCACCAACTTCTTGGTTCCCTCCCCCCAGACACAGAGGGGACTGGTGGCTATCGGCCGACACTTCCCTCTTCTACTCTCCTCATTGTTTGTTTCCTTACTATGTTTTCTATTTCTTCTTCCTTTTCCTCTTACTCTCTTACCAGGCTCCAGGGAAGCTTCCTACCATTGGGAGAGAGAAGTTCCAGTTCAAGGCCTTCGATGGAGGTAGACCCAGCATTTTTACCCCTCTGAGAGCAGGTGAGTAAATCCGTAGTGATGCATTTAGAGCCTATCAGTCACTATGACCCCCTCACCTAATTTTCCCGAAATTCTGAAACTAGTTTCTCACAATGTCCAGGGTCTTAATTCCCCCCTTAAAGCGTAGGAAGTACTTCCAGTCTGCTCACTTGCAGCACTTGGAGGGCCTTCTCCTCCACGAGACACACTTCCCTGTTCAATACAACCCAAAATTTGTGCATGAGAGATTCCCCCAATTTTTTCTGGCGAATGCACCGGACAAGACGAGAGGTGTGGACATCTTCTTTGCTAAAGGGTTGGGGTTCCAGCCCAGACGTGAGATTAGAGACCCAGAGGGCAGATATATCCTCCTGGTAGGGGAGCTTAAGGGCCACACATATACATTTATCTCATATTATGCCCCAAACCAGGGTCAGGTACAATTTTTCTGATCCATGTTGGTTTCCCTTTCCCCCACTTTGAGGGCACCGTGATCCTAGGAGGGGACTCCAACACAGCTCTAGACCACATGCTTGATAAATCAGGGCCTGATCAAGCTCACATACTTCAACCCCCGAAGAGGAGCTTGAAGATTGCCAAGCTCCTCTATTCGCTGGAGTTAGTGGACGTGTGGAAGGAATTCAACCCACGATCGAAGGATTTTACTCATTACTCGGCCCCCCATGGGTCCCTGGCCAGGATTGATCATATCTTTATGGGGGCGTCCTCTATCCCATTGGCTTCCAAATCCTTTATAAGAGATTCCCCCCTGTCTGACCACTCAATGGTAGTACTACACTCTAGGACCCAGTTGGATGCTAGGTCGAGTCCCCAGTGGCGACTTAAGGAATCAATTTTAACCACTTGCCGACCGCCCGCCGCAGTGTGACGGCGGCAGAGTGGCTCGTCATCGCAAACCGCCGTCAGGTGACGGCGGCTGCGATAACTATTATTGTGCTCGCGCACTCACAGTGTTCCTGGGGGCCAGGGAGCGGGTAGGGTGGACTCAATCGCCGCTGGCTACCCGCAATTTCCCCCCCGAAAGACAGAACGGAGGTCCGTGTATGTAAACACGGATCTCCGTTCTGACAGAGGGGGGAGGGCTGTGATCACAGGCTTCCTGTATATGGAAGCCGTGATCACTCCCCTCCCCCTGCCAGCCCAGCCCCCATACAGTTAGAACACAGTGAGGGAACACATTTAACCCTTAGAGTGCCCCCTGCAGGTTAACCCCTTCACTGCCAATGGCATTTACACAGTAATCAGTGCATTTTTATAGCACTGATCGCTGTATAAATGCCAATGGACCCAAAAAAAGTCAAAATGGTCCGACATGTCCGCCGCAATATCGCAGTACTGCTAAAAATCACAGATCGCCACCATTACTACTAAAAAATAATAAAAACCCCAGAAATTCTCATCATTCGTAAACGCGGCAACTTTTGCGCAAACCAATCAATAAACGCAGATTGCGATTTTTTTTACCAAAAATATGAAGAGGAATATAAATTGGCCAAAATCAATAAAAAAAATGTTTTTTTATGTTTTTTTGGATTTGTAATTTAGCAAAAAGTAAGAAAAGTTGCTTTTTTTTGCACAATTGTCGCTCTTCTTTTGTTTATAGCGGCGATCAGAAATGACACAGAGGTGATCAAATACCACCAAAAGAAAGCTCTATTTGTGGGGAAAAAAGGACGCAAATTTTGTTTGGGTACAACGTCGCATAACCACTCAATTGTCAGTTAAAGTGACGCAGTGCCAAATCGCAAAAAGTGCTCTGGTCCTAAAGTGTGAAATCCTTCCGGAGCTGAAGTGGTTAAATAATCCGGTTCATTGAAGAATGTTGGGTGGGGACCTTAAAGAATACTTTAGAATGAAGTCTCTCACATGACAATCTGGGCAGCCCACAAAACAGTCATTAGGGGTAAGATCAATCATCTTTCTGCAAAACTTAGGAAGGAGAGAAAGAGTGAGTTAGGCAAGCTTGAGCGGGATTTCCATCAACTGGCGAAGGCAGATAAGAAAAATCCATCCCCCCAATCCTGAGCCCAATTATAAGCAGGACGAGAGCCCCTGAACCTTGCTCAACCTACCCAAGTTGAGAAACAAATTCAATGAGCTAATGACCAGTTTTACTTGCAGAAAGATTGGATAGGCCCAAACTGGCGACTAGACTCTCTCCGAAGTTTCAATTTTTGCCTTTCCTAAAGTGAAGGACTCCTCCGGGGTCCTCACACAAAACCCACATAGGATTATGGCTTTGTTTCATAACTTTTACGCAGAGCTTTACCAAACAGAGTTCTCTGATCCCTCCGACTCCCCTCTTCAATTTCTAGACAACCCCCCTCCCTAAGTTAAACAAAGAACATAGTCTTGCTTTAGAGGAGCCAATTTCGGAGGCCGAAATATTGGACGTGATTAAATACCTCAAAAAGGGCTCTTCCCCAGGACCTGATAGTCTCTCCATGGGTTATTACAAACAGTTTGGGTCTATATTAGCCCCACACATAGCAAACTTTGTCAACTCCCTGCATCCCTAAACCAGGTAAGGACCCCTCAGAAGTGGGTAATTATAGGCCCATTTCCCTCATTAATAATGATCTGAAAATTCTGACTAAAATTCTGGCTAATAGGGTATCCTCCTTCATAGGGAAGTATATTCATAGGGATCAGGTGGGTTTTATCCCAGGGAGACAGGGACCTGACCAGATTCATAGGACTGTGACTCATCTCTTTCCTTAGATCTGGGTGGGACAGCGGAGCGCCTCAGGAAGGGTTTGTACTATCAGTTGATTTGCAAAAAGCATTTGACACGGTCGAATGGCCCTATATATTTGAGGTTCTGGGACGATGGGGGTTTGGCCCTCGTTTTCTGCAGACCCTCAAAGCATTATATTCTAACACCAGAGCGTGAATTAAAATGCAAAGCTACTTCTCAGATCCGCTCTCCATCCACAGGGCTACCAGGCAGGGATGCCCGCTCTCCCCATCGATATTTGCCATTGCTATTGAACCCCTAGCGATTGCTATTAGGAACCACCCTGACATCTTTGGGGTGAGATGTGGTCTGCACTCACATAAATGTGCCCTTTTTGCAGATGACCTTCTTTTATTTATCACCTTTCCTCTTGTCTCGGTTCCAAACATTCTTCGCCTCCTGCAGGAGTTCGGTAGGGCATCGGGATTGAGAGTTAATATGACGAAATCTGCCGCCCTCAACGTTAACATCCCTGAGAATATAGTCCAATGGCTTAAGGATCTTTACCACTTCTCCTGGAGCCCGACCCAAATTCCTTACCTAGGCATAAATTTAGCGGCCAGTATTGATTTCTTATACAGCATAAACTACCCCCTCTATTTAAATAACTTACGGAAGATCTTGCCACCTGGGGGAGGTTGGACCTCTCCTGGCTGGGGAGGGTTAACTGGGACAAGATGACCCTCCTGCCGAGGATCCTTTACCTGTTTAGATCTCTCCCCATCCCTATCCATAAACCTCACTTGCTTAAACTCCAATCCCAGATTAAAAAATTGATTTGGGGCAATAAGGGCTACAGGTGTACGGCTGAAGTTTTTTTTAGATGTTGAAAACAAGGTCTGGGGGTCCTGGACCTGTGGAGGTACTATCAGGTGGCCCAACTGGCTCAATTCTCTATTATTCACGCTCAGTCCAATAGACCAGACTGGGTGGGGATAGAGAGACAGGCGGTCCTACACAACACCATAGACTTCCTGGTCTGGACCCCTCCCCAAATCAAGACCTGCGATCCTGTCCCCTACTCTTTCCCACTCAGTTGCTCTATGCGACTCTCTATTTGGGCCTCTGGCTTAGTCTCAGATATCCGTCCCTTACAGCATCTCCCTTGTTTCCCTCCGGGTTAGGACATCTGCGCCTTCGGGTGGTGGACCAATAAGGGTCTCTACAGAATAGGTCACTTTATCTCCTCTTCTGGCCCGATCTCCTTAGAACATTGTTCCAACAAGTTAGATATGCCCCAGTCCGAAAGGTTTAATTTCCAGCAAATTCACCATTTCATTGCCTCCTTATGGAGGGCTAAACTGGCACTAGTGGGTATCACCCCTTATGAGAAGTGGTGCTCGGAACTCTCCACCCAAAAAGGGGGCATCTCCACGATATATGTATCACTGACGGATCATCCCCACAAACCAACATACGCCAGGAATTGGGAGAGGGACCTTAGCGTGACTTGGGAAGCTGGCAAATGGTTCTCCCTTTTTCTGACATCTTTTAAGGGGATAGTGAACATTTCCTTGATGGAGGCCAGTGTGAAGGTGATTTCCAGTTGGTATTTGGTCCCCTCCCGTTTTGCGATCAGGTTCCTGAACTCTTCCCCATTATGTTTTAGAGGTTGTAACCTCTAGGGTTCATTTTATCATACATGGTGGGAATGCAGAGGATCAGGATTGTGGAATAGAATTTTTTCTTTGCTGAGGAAGATCCCAGGACAGGTGATACCCCAAAAAACAGATATTGCCTTACCTTATCACAGGCTGGAAGGTCTATCCAAGTCCCTGTTTAAATTACCCACTTCATTTTACTGGGAGCTAAGATTACTCTGGTGAGGGCCTGGAAAAAACCCACTGTCTCCTTCAATGCCGCCAAAAGGAAATCACCTGGATCATGACCCAAGAAAAACTAAAGCTAATATCCTCCTAGACTCGTCTGTTAAATTCGACTGTGTATAGGAACCCTGGCGGAACTACCTCAACTCTCCCTCGTAACCTGGTCCAGACTCTTCTAAGGTCCCGCTTCTCTGGTGCCTCTCTGCTCTTCCTATCTTTTTCTCTTTTTTTTCTCTTTTCTTTGTCTCTTTTTTCTTCCTTTACTTTTTCCTTTCTTCCATCTCATTCTTCTCCCTTTGTTTTGTATGGTTCATTTCTGTTGTTTACCAAAGGTATTCATTATGATAAAGGTCACATAGGGCTAGATGGGCCCAAGAGCACAATCCCACACAAGGTCCATGGGGGGCGATTGATGTTAGACCTGGGATGAGTTAGTGGGGCGCGGCTCCCAGCCCCTCCTCCGGACACAGCTTGGTCCCAGTTGGGGTGTCCGGGTGGAAGGAAGGTTCCCGGCTCGATCCCCCCGGCTATGTGTTCCTGCTTAAAGTTGTCTATCCATTTCCTTTTCAAGTGTCCTTGCTTTTCATATATGTTTGTTTTTTCTTATGTATTGGTTGTAAGGCCCTCCCTTACACACAACACTTTCTTTTTCTATTGTACCTGTGAAAACTCAATACATTTTTTTTTAAACATAATATATATTCACAAGCATCTTACCCTATATAAGCATATGGCTAAAAATGACACAATTTACATCCACTGCAAATGGTAGATCTTTTGAGATCAAAGATGTTATTTCATGTAATTCAATGCATGTGGTCTATGCCCTCCAATGCCCTTGTGATCTGATGTATATCGGTCGCACCAAGAGAGCATTAGGCAAAAGGGTGTCTGAACACATAAATAACATCAGAACTGGCTTCAAAGATCACAGCGTATCTTTGCATTTTAGGAAGAAGCATAATAGGGATGCCTCTGGGTTAAAATTCTGGGGTATTGAGAAACAATGCCACCTTGGGGGGTACCATCAGGATAAGGGATATGTCCAAATGTGAAACGTAGTGGATATATTTAACCGATACTTTACAACCGAAAGGGTTAAATGTAGAGCTAGATATCAACTGTTTCATAAGTGATTATTAACATAATAAGTAAGACTGAATGTCACTTCTGGTGGATTTTATAAAGAATTTTATGGAGAATATCTAATATTTAATAATAGTTCTGATTATAGTTTTGATAGGTGGAAAATATATATATATTTTTTTTATAATTTTTAGCCATCTACTTATATAAGGTAAGATGCTCATGAATATATATTATAAATAGGCAAGTTGCAAGTGTCAATATTCATGATGATAATATAAATGGATTATGTGATATATTTTATATGTCGTTTTATATAGTAGAATTTTATTATGCACAGCAGGATGTATTTAGATCCATTCTGGGAATATTGAGTCCATACACGATGAGATCTGGCAGAACGATAGATCTGAATCTTTTGCCAAAGATGGAAAGGTTTTTTAATCTCCTAGTTATGTTGAGCTTTTAAGCATATACGTAGTGCACATTAAATATGATCATACATATTGCAGTTTAATATGTATTTTAAAAAACCCAGAGAAGCAAATTGGTCACATTTATAAATCTTGCTTTGTTGTGCTGATTAGACTTGATTGGCTGCCAGAGACCAGTGTATCCTGTGTCCTCTGATATACACAATGCTGGGGACCATGTGGGGTTAAATTATGTGCACTCCGTGGGCATTACGCGACCCGCGCACAAAAACTTATATCCCCCAGATAACGGATTCCTCTGGATGGAAGCTTCTTGTCTCATCTGACATGGCGGCGGAATTCAGATCTTTTTATGAGGGCCTTTACAATCTAAACGGTTCTTCCCCTATGAGAGTGCCACCCCTATTTCTTCCTCGGGCATGCCATCCCTTCCTCCTGCAGCTCAAGAGGAACTACAGAAGTCCATTACGGTTGAAGAGTTGGGGATAGCTCTTGCTGGCTTGAAGCCAAAGAAGGCCCCTGACCCTGATGGCCTCACCCCCAGTTACTACAAGGTTTTTTTAAAAATCTTGTCAAGACCACTAGCCGCTGCTCTCAATTCTATCACAGACGGAGAGTCCTTTCTGACCGACACACTGAAAACCTACATCTCCCTCATTACCAAGAAGGGCAAGGATCCTACCTGATACGGGAATTACCGCCCGATAGCATTATTGAACTCCTACTTGAAACTATTTACCAAAATTCTGGCCAATAGGTTGCTACCACACATCTCAAGCCTTGTCCACAAAGATCAGGCGGGATTTGTGCCTCTCCAAGAACCACGCAACAATACTATTCGGGTAATAAACTTGATACACGCAGCTAGATCATTGAAGTGTCCCTTTCTCTTGCTGTCTACTGACGCAGAGAAGGCCTTTGATCGGGTCAACTGGTCTTTTATGCGAGCTACCCTAGAACACATAGGTCTATGATCTTCAATGATGAGCTGGATAATGTCTCTCTACTCCAATCCCACAGCTGCAGTTAAAGTGAATGAAACGAGATCTGATTTCTTTGCCATCTATAATGGCACGATGCAGGGCTGTTCCCTGTCCCCCCTGATCTTCATATTCACTTTGGAGCCCTTTCTGTGTACAGTAAGGGCTGATACAGGTGTTGCCGGCTTCCAAGAAGCTTCAGGGACACACAAGGTAGCAGCTTTTGCGGACGATTTGATTTTTTTTCTTCACCAATCCACTTACCTCTCTCCCGAAATGACTCCAATCTCTGAGAGAATACGGTGCACTCTCCTTTTTCCAAGTTAATATGTCCAAGTCCTCCGTTCTAACATCATAGAGGACAGAGACATGGTTAAACCTTTGAGATCAGCCTTCCCCCTTCATTGGGCGACCGACTCTATTCATTATCTAGGTGTGGACATTACCCCTCTAACCTGTACTATGCGAATTTTGCTCCGTAACTCGCTAAGACTAAAACAGATATTCTACGATGGCACTCACTCACTCTAACATGGTTTGGCCGGTGCAATGCCCTCAAGATGACCCTATTGCCTAGGATACTGTACCTGATGCAAGCACTTCCCATCTGCCTTCCCCTATCGTTCTTTATAAGCTATAAGCGTATAAGCTCTATGTTCAGGGACTTTGTCTGGTCCAATTTCAGGACCCGCCTTGGGCTGCCACTTCTCCATCTACTGAAATGCAGGGGGGGAGTGGTCCTCCCAGATGTGAGGGCCTACTACAGAGCGGCACATCTCACCAGATTGGTGGATTGGCACTGCCATGCTGACACAAAACACTGGGTAGCCATAGAGTTAGAAGACTCCAATGGCACAGCCATATGCTGGCCGTGGATTACTTCACCCCTACCGAAGGCTCTTGCTGAGCACCGACTCTTGGCAGTACATTGATAGTGGCTAGGGATGCTTTTCAACACTCTTCAGTGTCCCCATTACCCTCTCCCATGGTGCCGGTTCTCGGCAAACCCAGGCCTCCACAACCCTCACTTCTATTGCTTGGCCGCAAGTGGGCATCTGTCTCTGTGACTTTCTGGGCCCGGACAGACGACTTTCTCCCTCGGCAGGGAGAGTGATGCCAGACCCGCTGTTGGACTTCTGGAGTGGAATGCATCTTCGCAATTTCTTACGTAAATGTCTACGGACCTTGGGTACACCACGTCAGCTCACGGAGCTGGAACAAATGTGTAGGAGAGGGGAACCGGTTTGCCACAGCCTTATTTTTTTCTTTCTTTTGTCTTACCTCCGCCATTGCCCTCCCTTCTCCCTTCTAGTATTGGCTTTTAAACCCTGGGGGGGCCCTTGACCCCCTAAATTTTGTTCCCCTTGGAAATACTCCCTCCCCCTTCTGGTTCTGTTGACCTGATAATAGGCCCTATTGTTCAGATACATGCATATCTGTGTCCATTTTTTTTGTTCAGTGGGGACACAATTTTCTATGTTATGCTATAAAGGTTTTCTCTATGGCATCTGTATTTTACGATTTATGTTACTGCATGATTGCATCCTTGATTCAATGCTATGGAACTTACATACTGTATAGTTTCATGATAGATATCACCTTCAACGAGCTGATCACTATCTTCCTACTCAGAGGAGTCATACATCTTGATTAGAGTTGAGCGAACCCGAACTGTAAAGTTCAGATTCGTACCGGACTTTAGGGTGTCCGTGTCCCGAACCCGAACCCAGACATTTGAGAAAAAGTCCGGGTTCAGGGTTCGAGTATTTTTTTGCGCCTTTTGAATAGCTGCAGGGCAGCCAATCAACAAGCATTTCACTTGTTTGCCCTTAGAAGCCATCACAGCCATGCCTACGAATGGCATGGCTGTGATTGGCCAGTGCATCATGTGACCCAGCCTCTATATCAGCTGGAGTCACGTAGTGCTGCATGTCACATCATCTCATACTAGTGTAGGAAGAGGATCCTGCTGCTGTGAGGGACAGATTAGCTTTAGAAATCATCTTATACTAGTGAAGGGAGAGGATGCTCCTGCTGCTGTGAGGGACAGATTAGCTTTAGAAAATCTGTTAAAAACAGCGATTTATTGTTGGGTGGGTGCTAGAGGAAATTTTTGTTTGCTAGAGTACATTTTGTTTGCTAAGCAAAGTGCCTCATATAAAACCTAAGCAATTTTTCTGTTTGTTAGGTGGGCGTTTGCAGCCGTTTTACAAGTGCAGTGCACTTGCAACTGCTTGTGTGTCAGGGACACTACTTTAATCGTGTTCTGTTAGTTCGTTTGGCAACATTTTGGCATATTTTAATACTGCTTTTACATTGCAGTTAGACAAATTAAAATAACATTTTTTTTTTTTTTTTGTGCAAAATATTACATTTGCGGCCAGCGGGGCATTTCTTGCACAAAATTAAAAAGTGCGTCTACATTGCTGGTTTTAAAAAAAAAATTCAAAATACTACATTTGCGGCCAGCAGTGCATTTCTTGCACAAAAATAAAAAGTGCGTCTACATTGCTGGGTTTTTTTTTGTAAAAAAGAATAATATTTATTGTTCTTTTTTTTATTATTAATAAATAGTGCTACATAGTACATTTGCACCTTACTGTGCATTTCTTGCACAAAAATAAAAAGTGCATCTTCATTGCTGGTTTAAAAAAAATATATATATTCTAAATACTACATTTGCGGCCAGCGGTGCATTTCTTGCACAAAAATAAAAAGTGTGTCTACATTGCTGGTTTAAAAAAAAAAGAATAATAATTTATTATTCTTTTTTTTATTATTAATAAATAGTGCTACATAGTACATTTGCACCTTGCTGTGCATTTCTTGCACAAAATTAAAAAGTGCGTCTACATTGCTGGTTTAAAAAAAGAAAAATTTGAAATACTACATTTGCGGCCAGCAGTGCATTTCTTGCACAAAAATAAAACGTGAGTCTACATTGCTGGTTTAAAAAAAAAGAATAATAATTTATTAGTCTTTTTTTTATTATTAATAAATAGTGCTACATAGTACATTTGCATCTTGCTGCGCATTTCTTGCACAAAAATAAAAAGTGCGTCTACATTGCTGGTTTAAAAAAAAAAATCAAATACTACATTTGTGGCCAGCGGTGCATTTCTTGCACAAAAATAAAAAGTGCGTCTACATTGCTGGTTTAAAAAAAAATAAAAATATTCGAAATACTACATTTGTGGCCAGCGGTGCATTTCTTGCACAAAAATAAAAAGTGTGTCTACATTTCTGGTTTTAAAAAAAAGAATAATCATTTATTATTCTTTTTTATTATTATTAATAAATAGTGCTACATAGTACATTTGCACCTTGCTGTGCATTTCTTGCACAAAAATAAAAAGTGCGTCTACATTGCTGGTTTAAAAAAAAAATTAAATACTACATTTGCGGCCAGCGGTGCATTTCTTGCACAAAAATAAAAAGTGCATCTACATTGCTGGTTTTAAAAAAAAATATTCAAAATACTACATTTGTGGCCAGCGGTGCATTTCTTACACAAAAATAAAAAGTGTGTCTACATTTCTGGTTTAAAAAAAAAAGAATAATAATTTATTATTCTTTTTTTTATTAATAATAAATAGTGCTACATAGTACATTTGCACCTTGCTGTGCATTTCTTGCACAATAATAAAAAGTGCGTCTTCATTGCTGGTTTAAAAAAAATATATATTCTAAATACTACATTTGCGGCCAGCGGTGCATTTCTTGCACAAAAATAAAAAGTGCATCTACATTGCTGGTTTAAAAAAAAAGAATAATAATTTATTATTCTTTTTTTATTATTAATAAATAGTGCTACATAGTACATTTGCACCTTGCTGTGCATTTCTTGAACAAAAATAAAAAGTGCGTCTACATTGCTGGTTTAAAATAAACATATTCTAAATACTACATTTGCGGCCAGCGGTGCATTTCTTGCACAAAAATAAAAAGTGCGTCTATATTGCTGGTTTAACCACTTGCCGACCGCCCGCCGCAGCGTGACGGCGACAAGGTGGCTCATTATCGCAAACCGCCGTCGCCTGACGGCGGCCGCGATAACTAATATCGTGAGCGCGCGTGCGCCGCCGGAGGCGCACTCGCGCGATCACTGTGTTCGGGGGGCCAGGGAGTGGGTAGGGTGGACTCGATCTCCGCCGGCTACCCGCGATGGCCCCCCCCCCGCAGCGAGAGAACGGAGGTCCGTGTATGTAAACACGGACCTCCGTTCTCATAGAGGGGGTGGAAGGGCGATGATCACAGCCTTCCTCTACGTGGAAGCTGTGATCATCCCCTTTCCCCAATAAGGGCAGCCCACACACAGTTAGAACATGCCCAGGGAACACAGTTAACCCTTAGAGCGCCCCCTGCAGGTTAACCCCTTCACTGCCAATGGCATTTACACAGTAATCAGTGCATTTTTATAGCACTGATCGCTGTATAAATGCCAATGGTCCCAAAAAAGTGTCAAAAGCTTCCGACATGTCCGCTGCAATATCGCAGTACCGCTAAAAATCGCAGATCGCCGCCATTACTAGTAAAAAATAAAAAAAAATTAAAAACCCCAGAAATGAATTCTCATCATCCGTAAACGCGGCAACTTTTGCGCAAACCAATCAATAAATGCTGATTGTGATTTTTTTTACCATAAATATGAGGAAGAATATAAATCGGCCAAAACCGATGAAAAAAAATGTTTTTTTATTTATTTTTTTTTGGATTTGTATTTTAGCAAAAAGTAAGAAATTTGGGATTTTTTGCAAAATTGTCACTCTTCTTTTGTTTATAGCGGCAATCAGAAATGACACAGAGGGAATCAAATACCACCAAAAGAAAGCTCTATTTGTGGGAAAAAAAGGACGCAAATTTCGTTTGGGTACAACGCCGCACGACCGCGCAATTGTCAGTTAAAGCGACGCAATGCCGAATCGCAAAAAGTGCTCTGGTACTAAAGTGTGAAATCCTTCCGGGGCTGAAGTGGTTAAAAAAAAGAGAATAATAATTTATTATTTTTTTTTATTATTAATAAATAGTGCAACATAGTACATTTGCACCTTGCTGTGCATTTCTTGCACACAAATAAAAAGTGCGTCTACATTGCTGGTTTAAAAAAAAAAGAATAATCATTTATTATTCTTTTTTCATGATTATTAATAAATAGTGCTTAATAGTACATTTGCACCTTGCTATGCATTTCTTGCATAAAAATAAAAAGTGCGTCTACATTGCTGGTTTAAAAAAAAAAAATTCTAAATACTACATTTGCGGCCAGTGGTGCATTTCTTGCACAAAAATAAAAAGTGCATCTACATTGCTTGTTTAACCAGTTCCACACTGCCTACCGCATATTTACGGTGGCAGTGTGGACGCTGGCCGCGAATCGCCATAAAAAGACGGCGATCTGTGAATGGCCGCTAGGACATCGGGTCCGTCCGATAAGCGGCCACAGGCAAAGAACGGGGAACCGCCGATGTAAACATGGCGGTTCCCCATTATGACAGTGTGGGCATGGGAGATCTACTGATCCCTGTCACTGGGATCAGTTAGATCTCTCATGCCCATGGTAGCCTAACCCCCCCCCACAGTAAGAACACACCCAGGGAACACAGTTAACCCCTAGATCTCCCCCTGCAGGTTAACCCCTTCACTGCCAATGACATTTATACAGTAATCAGTGGACATTTAAATTTCTGATCGCTGAATAAATGTCATTGGTCCCAAAAAAGTGTCAAAAATGTCCGACATGCCCGCCTCAATATCACAGTCCCTCTAAAAATCGCAGATCGCCGCCATTACAAGTAAAAAAATAAAATAAATAAAAAC
>BLSH010231616.1:21301-37105 GCA_018402905.1 Glandirana rugosa
AAAAACGGCCGAGTCACAGTTTTTGCGAGATTGTGACGTCGAAGCCTTGCGCGTCTAGGACGCAATCTCGAGAATAGACGTCGGTACGACGTAACCTACAGAGAAGTGAAGGACCTTGTAACCTGAACCAAAGGTGTATATGTTGTACGACAAACGACAGTGTTCTCCGAGAAGACCACCTGTCGAAGGTAGGTTACGTCGTACCGACGTCTATTCTCGAAACTAAAATATAAAGACACTCAAACGTTAACCGAAAAATTAACATTTTTTGGGTAACTACGACGTGAATAGACCGTGGGAGAACACAAGGAGGTAAAAGTCAAAGGACCATTGTTTAATCAAGGTGTTGAGTTCTCTCGGGGTGACATAAGTTATGGGAGCCGAAATGCTGCGGAGGGCTCCTGTGTCTGCGGCCGTCTCTCCCCCTCAGATGCGGAGCTCTACAGCGGCACGTCCGACATGTAGGGCTTCGCGCATGCGCCTCCCCGGTGGTAAGCTATTGAATACAGTGGGGCTCTCTTGAGTTGTGGAACTAATTTGTTACCAGGAAACTGAAAATGGAGGAACACAAGAGGGTGCCAGATAAGTGCAGCATCAATGGGTTTTTTACAATTAAAAAGCCAATTGCAAACTCACAGAAATATAAAATCAAAGCTCTTATCTGCAGCCATGCTGCATTGGATGGAAGCTGTCCACCAGAAGAGCCTCTTGTGACAGCAAACAGCATGTTGTATATGTGGAAACCAAGTCCAATGTTCCAGGAAGTGAAGAGACATCCAATGCAGCATGGCTGCAGATAAGAGCTCTAACGCAGGATCTGCGCGTTCCGAAGCTGCAGTGTTAGAGCGTTTTTGACACTGAGCCGGCAAAAAGCTCAATAACAGTGCGCATGTGAGGAAGCTCCGTGATGGCCGCATAAGCCAGGAGCTCCGCACCAGGTCCGACAGCCAGCAGCTTTCCAGCTCATCACGGCAAGCGCCCCCCCCTGGATTCGGGTCCCCCGCATTCCGGACTCACCTCTGCACCCCCCTGGATGTCTGGCTCGTCGGCCAGAAGAAGCCTTGAGCCGCAGTTCTGTCAAAAGGCTGGGGCTGGGTGTACCAAGATGGCCGCGGATGGCACGGAACACACAGCACACAGGCAGGTACTCTCACCTCCGACGCTGCTCTTCTCTCCAGAGCTCCATGGCCAGCCCCAGCTGCCTCTATCTCTTTCCCCTGCTTCCACTGAATCTCTCCTGAGGCACGCCATGGATGATAAGGCCTCCACTCCCCTGGGACCTGGGCAGAACTCACTGACAGCCACCCCTGCTAATAGTTCTCATGATATGGAGTCCCCCCTTCATTCAGCTGATCTGTTCCTTAAAATCTCAGACCTACTAGAAAGGGGGCTTTCTAACACAGCTGCTAGGATTACTGGAGAAATCAAAGCTGACTTTCAAAACCTAGGTGCCAGGATGGAGGCAATCGAGCAGAAATTGGATGTGACAGTAGCAAGAACCAACCAGAATTCGGACCATATCAGAGTCCTGCAAGAACAACTGGACACTGCCCTCACTAAAATTGAAGATATGGAAAATAGGTCCAGGAGACTCAATTTTAGGGTTAGAGGCCTGCCTGGGTCCATCACTGAGGTCCACTCTGCCATCCAAGACCTGATGAAAAACCTCATCCCAGAAGCCCCCCAACACCGCCTGGAACTGGACAGAGCTCACAGAGCCCTGGGGCCCCCTAGGAAAGACGGCTCTCCCAGGGACATCATTGTTAAACCCCACTTCTATACAATGAAGGAGGAAATCATGCGGGCAGCTCGCAGTCACTCTCAAGTCTCTTGTCAAGGCCACCAGATCCAGATCTTCGCCGACCTAGCCCCTTCCACCATTCAAAAAGAGGAGATTGCTCAAGCCTCTCCTCACTATTCTTACAGCTAAGAATATTAAGTACTGGTGGGCATTTCCCTTTGCTGTTAAGTTCCTGTGGAAAGGTAAAACTACCTCCTTCTCCTCACTCCCAGAAGGCGAATGGATCCTCCTTGATCTAAAGTTAATTTCCCAGGAGGCACCCGTGGACTGTTCTAATGTGGCATCCGGATCATCGAAACGTCCTCCGCCAGCAAGTCCCATCACTCCCCTCTGGAGCAAGTCCAAATCCAAAAGATCCAAGGACAATTTACCCCCCTAGTCTGAACTGTACTGCTTTCAGGATCTTTTTCATTCCACCTCGGTGGCCCAAGACCTGAAGACCCCTACCTTTTTTCAACTGTTAACAACTATTTTTGCTTTTGGGTTCTCTGTTGCGCCAACTTGGCTTCAGTTTGTAGTTTCCAGGGGAGATCGCGGAGGGCCATAACCTTAGCGTTGTTTTGACCTGGGTTGGTTCTCTGGGCTAGATCCCCCCCAAAATAACTAGTACTTAAACACTTGGTAGTCTAGAGTCCTTTACAGATCCTCTCATGTACATCAGACTGCTGTGCTCACATTTAGCCCAGAAAAGAAGTTTCTCCTGAATTCTTAGTTTGTGCATTACATATGCCTATTGCTGTGATTCATTTTGAGCCCTGTTAATTTTGTGCTGCCTGGTGTTGGCCTGGTTACCCATGCACATCCTCTTATCCCTTGATTGCGGTTAGTCTGCCATTGTGGGATAAGACATCCACCCCTCACACGGGGGTGGACAACTTTTTCTTGGGGTATAGGGGGGATTTCCCTCCTTTGGCCCTAAAGGGTCTAACAGTAGACCGTCTTGTTTGGTTCCTATGTTCCTTTTTTCTTCTCTCTCTTTCATCCTCTTCTCCTTTCCAGTCAATCAGGGAAAAGGAACCCAATTCTTCCCAGGACTCCTGACGTGCTCATCCACAGATGTCTCGAGTCGCCATCCCAGAAAGACCCAGGTATGGGTAAGTGACTTATGTTTTGATTCTAGATCCCCACCCTCTCCTCATGGCTGACCACACCACACCCTCTCTTTTTAAAATTGCATCACACAACACTCAGGGTCTAAACTCCTCCATTAAAGGAGGAAAATCTTTGAGGAATACAAAAGACTGAAACTAGATATAGTAATGATTCAGGAGACCCACTTTCCGATCCGGTACAACCCTAAATATCTACACCCATATTTCCCTACATTTCACATTGCCAACGCACAAGACAAGACCAAGGGAGTAGCAATACTTCTCTCAAAACATTGCAGCTTCTCATGTCTCTCAGAGACCCAGAGGGGAGGTTTATCCTTGTCAAGGGCACATTGAATGACCAACTTTACTCCCTGGTTTCTTATTATACCCCCAATAAAGGTCAATCCCAATTCTCTCAAACTCTGTTCAAAACTATTAGTCCCCTGTTGGAAGGCTTTGTTATATGCGGTGGAGACTCAAACACTGCTTTGGACCAACAATTAGATAAATCCAGACCCCCGGGAAGTCAATTGACCCGCCCAACTAACGCAAGCCTCAAAATTGCGAAACTCATTCATTCACACAATTTAGTCGATATATGGAGGGAACTGAACCCCATCCAAGCGAGACTATACTCATTTTTCATACCCTCATCAATCCTATGTCAGGATTGACCACATTCTCACCTCGCCATCTATCATCCATGTAGCCAAATCTGTGGTCATCAAAGATACAGCATGCTCAGACCACGCACTGGTCATTCTTTCCCTCATGAAACTCCCATCATTTAACCCCTACCGCCAATGGTGTTTGAATGAGACAATCCTCTGTGACTCCGTTAGAGTGAAGGAGATAGATGACGCCATTAGAGAATATTTCAGCCTAAATGGAGGCCAAGAGGTCTCTCCAGAAACTCTTTGGGCAGCCCATAAAGCTACCATCAGAGGTAAATTCATCCAGATAGCCTCACAAAATAAGAAAGCCCATCAATCTGATATCCGTCGACTTGAACAGTCTTTCTTCTCTCTCAAGCTGCAGCATAAGCAACACCCCGCCTGGCCCTGAATCTAGCTCTTACTGTTTCAGCCGAAAAAAAGCATTCGTTGGAACTATGCAAAATTTTATTCCCAGAAAGATAGGATTGGCTCCATGCTAGCACTTAGGCTAACCCCAAGGATCAAAAACCTTCCCATCCCGAAGATTAGGGTTAACGGGGGTCCCCCCACCGCTGACCCCACAAAATCCTAAAAGCCTTCCAGAGTTTTTACTCTGACTTATATAGCGCGGACAAGAAAGTGAGTGACCGATTAGCTGGTAGCTTCCTAGAGAATCTACCCTTACCCTCTCTCTCAGCTGACCATAGGAACCTGATGGAGGAACCTATAACTGAGGAAGAAATTCTTGAGTTTATCAAGAACCTTAAAACAGGCTCTGCCCCAGGCCCAGACGGTTTATCGACCCCATACTACAAAGCTTTTGCCAACACCTTAGCCCCCTTCTTAACACAATTCTTCAATTATAAAGCTAATGGCTCCCCACTAGATCCTCACCTCAACACAGCCTTCATAACAGTCATTCCCAAACCCGATAAAAACCCTGAAGAAACCAGCTCTTATAGACCTATAACTCTGATAAATAATGACCTTAAGATCCTCACAAAGATACTCGTGAACCGCCTAGCCTCATTCATACACCTCTATGTGCACAAAGACCAGGTGGGATTTATACCGGGTAGACAGGGGCCAGATCAAATTAGGAGGGCAATTGATTTAATTTCTCTACTCAACTTTAACTGGGACAAAGGCCCCAAACAAAGAGGTATGCTCTTATCACTAGACTTGCAAAAAGCCTTTGACTCGGTCTCCTGGTCATATATCTTCACAGTCCTAGAACGTTGGGGTTTTGGCAATAGATTTATGAATACGATACACGCTCTCTACTCTACCCCGAAAGTGGTTCGCCTCAGGGGCCAACTCTCGAGCCCGGTCAACATAGCGAGAGGTATGAGACAGGGTTGCCCACTGTCGCCTTTATTATTTGCTATAGCTATAGAGTCTCTAGCGATAGCAATACGTCACAACCCAAATATCAAAGGAGTATCCTGTGGCCCCCAGTCCCATAAATGTGGCCTATTCGCAGACGACATTCTCCTCTTCATCACTGCCCCGTTTACCACCCTCCCCAACCTATTTAAACTCCTTGATGACTTTGCAGCCTGCTCGGGTCTAAAGATTAATTTTACTAAATCACAAGCCCTTAATATTTCTCTGGAACCCGACCTGGTAGCGAAACTCAAGGAGTCATTCAAATTTCAATGGAATGACACTCATATCAAATACTTAGGAATCAACCTAACTAACAGAACAGACAGACCTCCTCTATTCACTCAATTTCCCCCCCCCACCTATAAGAAACTTGAGGAGGACCTAAAGGGATGGTCAGGAGCTGGACTGTCCCTGCTAGGCAGAATTAACTCTATCAAAATGACTTTACTCCCGAGGCTTTTATACCTCTTCAGATCGTTACCCATTCTGGTAAGACAAGATCAATTATGTAAGTTTCAGCAGAAGGTCCTCAAATTCATTTGGCAAGGATCAGGCCACATAATTCCTCAAAAAACACTCTATCTACTCTATCTATATCTGCCCAAATAAGGATCACTATATTAGTAATACCAGCTGTTAAAACTTATATAACATTTTAGTGGTTGGGTTAACATCTACTTTAAAAAGCTATGCTTGAGCTGTTTGAATTGCAGTGCTGGGGTACATTTTTCTATGTGCTCTGTCTATATGCACAAACCTGTACACCTAAAAATCCTTTTAGGGAACAATATTTGTTTGTAACAACTAATTGATAGCCAGCTTCTTAACGCCTGAGCTATTTTTTCTATTAATGGGGTCTTTTCCCCTTATTTTATTTAAGAATGGAACTTGAAGCTTGGAGTGCATTAGACGGTTGTTGATGACAGTTTCTTGCAGAGTTTATTTTTTTTGCATTGTCATGCATAAACGGTGCATACTTAAACCATACAAATTCACTCACATACACTGCACTCCCTATCTCCAGAGATTAAATAAAAGTTAGGCACACGTTGGCTAGGCCTATTTTCCCTTATTAAAACTGTCCTGTAGCTTGCCAATTTTACTCTGCTGTATTCACTGCAATATCTTCATTTATTTATTTTTATTTAGAAACTCATTACTAATAGGGAATGAAAATAGTGGGTATGACTTAACAGAACAAGTTGAAAATGATATAGCTGTTTGTAAAGCATTCACAAAACAGATAAAATAGTTTTCTTTCTTTTTCCACAACAAAAACGTGATTCTGCCACAAGCATTGGATTGTTTAAGTAATGTCAGTTGGTGCAGCTGGTTCATTTTTGTCCAACAAGGGAGTAATGACTGCTTTGACCATCAGAAAATATTCATGAGCCTTGAATTTCTTGGCCTCCATGCTATTGTTACAACCAAGTAAACTGGATAAAAGTCCTTTTGATTTGATTGAATGTAAAAGCTTTAGTAACAGCCTTGTCTTCTCTGCTTGTCGTATTTGTTTGAACATTGTAGAGACAGCTTTATAAGGGAAAAAATGTACAAAGCCTTGTCTTCTCTGCCTGTTGTATTTGTTTGAATAGGACAGAGACAGCTTTATGAGGAAAAAAGTAAAAACAATAAGTAGAAATGATAAAATTATAAAAATGAAAAATCATCTAACAAAAAATTAAAACATAAAAAATGGTATATGGAAAATGGCTGGGTCTGGGCGAGCTTTTGGCCCTCAGCACTATCAAAGCTGCCCTTTCTATCTTGTATAAAAGACCATTGTTCTCTCACTCCCTTTAATAAGACCTAAACTGTGCCAAATATGTGCAGAAAAACAGATCTGTTATTTGTGGTTCTACTAACATGGTCTCTTCTTCCTTACTACAGCATGCATTATTCCAGAACTGGAGAATATAGGTATTGCTGGAAATAATCTGCTGGATTATGTAGCACCCACAGAGTAATGCCTCGTACACACGGTTCGACGATCGTACGTACGATCGTGTCGAATCGTATGTTGGCTGTTGTATGCAGCATACTGACTGCACTACAAGATCGTATGTCCGGGGAAAGAACGTTCAGGTGCATGTAATTAGCATCCAGCCATTCCTGACTTTGGAGCATGCGTGTTTTGCACAATACAACTTTGTTGTACCAACTGCTCTGTACACACGATACAACGGTCGTATGAGAGCTTGTTGGTACGACCAAGTTTTCTAATCTGCTCATACAACTCCCTTGTACTACCGTCGTATGTTCGACTGTTCAAATCGCGCATACGAACGATCGATTTCGCATACAAAGGTCGTTAGTATGACCTGTTGTATGCGATCGTCGAACCGTGCGTACGGGGCTTTAGTCCTTTCCCAGTCTGTCAATCATACTCACTAAAATAAAATAATAGAAAGCCCGCGCTCACAGATAAATTATTATAAAAAGGAGAATAAGAAATAAATGTCCAGAAAACACTGTATATCAGATAAGGGCAGCTCGCAAGAAACAACTAATCCAATTGTTAAAAACAAGTCCATAAAATATGTGCAGCGCCCAATCTATGGAATATGAATAAATAATGCTTAAAAACACAAGAATTTATATAAATGGTGAGTCCACTGAAGGGACTCTGGTGGTGCAATATGTATTAACAGTGCTTCATTAATCCATGCAAATCCTATGAAGTTCCGAAAAATGTAAATCCTGTGAAAGTATACAAGCCAACAGGGTAAAATGATGAATCCAAATAAAGTATGGATGTACGCTTACCAAAAGCCCAAAGGCTATGCGCGAATGACCAGATGGTAAACCCACGGATGGTCCTCCGTTATCATCAGAATCCAATCGGGTGGTGTGTGGAGATCGGGTAGCTGGCTTCAAAATGTGCTGGAAGCGATGTCATCCATCCATAAAGCCCAAGGTACACTGAAGAGAATCTTTATCCGGGTGGATGATCCCAATTTCTCCAGACAGATGCTCAACGGATGGTGGGTTGCACTCAGAGGTGTTGAATAAAAAGAAAAAACGCAATAGTGTAATACTGTATAACAAAGTATTTATTGCGCCAAAAGAATAGAATAATACTCACAATGTGATAGATAAAACAGAGCTCTCAAACAAATGTGACAGAAGGGGTCAGGAGTGAAGCAGGATGCAGTGAATATGTTGAGGGGGTGAGATATCCATCCATTCCACATACCTCTACATCCAGACCTGTCACTCCATACTGTATTTACTGGACTATCCCCATTATTCATGCACCCAGGCTCCTATCCCAACGATCAACCAGCATACATCCGCTGACACGCAGTAGCATTAATGCATTCAACATCCGCTCTCTAAGGAGCTGCTCTTATGTCAGATTTTTGTTAGAATGCTTATCTATCCTATGCAAATATCCCCATTGCAGTTTCATCTAGGCATTGTTTTCTGCTAATCTGCTAACATCATTGGTCACGCAGCAACACCCCATTTTTCTTTATCTGCTACAGAGTAAGACCAGAAGACCAGCGGTATCTACAGAGTATCTTCCTATTGGCTGGAACATAGCCTTAATATATCTGTATCCCACCACACTGGGAAGCAATATTTCAAACTACTCCTTTCCTTTTAGTCATACCAGTTAGCCAGCATATTCATTATTTGGAGAGTGTTTGCTTGTGTGTATGTGCATGTGTGCAGCTGCTAGCCCTGTTTTTAGGACAACGTTGTCTATTTTTAATTATTGACTAATCATAATTTTTTTCATTATTTTTACAATAAAGCTGTGACTTTTTAATGCTCAACCGAGTGTTCAACTATGTGACTTTCCTTGTAGACCACGTATCTTCAGTTCTTACATTCACATACTTTATAGCATTCAGATATTACAGAGGGTTCTCCATTCACTTTTCTGCAGCAGTTTGGTGTTATTGGATCTGCACAGGTATGTCTGAGGTTTGCGACTTGATACAACCAGCAGAAAATGTAATTACTGCTTACAGAGTGCTTTGGCAAAACTTTCCGGTGTATGCTTAGACCCTGCATGTCTGCAATTTTAAGAGCTCATGCTCTCCCCAACATTCAGATACCACAGATGGACCACTATCATTTTTTTAATGAAAATCCGGTTCTGTCTGTGCCTTTTTTTAACGAATTAGAGACTTTTCTTTCTCTACTCTTTTTTTATATTGACAGTTTCATTGTATTCATATGACTGTTCCATGTTGCTGTTTTCTAACAGTTTCCACTTCAGCTGACCTTTCAGTCCTTTGTTTACTTGAGTGCATTGCCTTTTTTTATCTACAGTACAATATTCTTTTTGAATTCAACACAGGATAAATAGTTTTAGGCTGGGTTCACACTGTAGCGAGGCGGAGCGGCGCGATGCGGCGCTCCAGGCGATCTCAAAGCGGCTTGCTAGGAGACTTCCATCATAGAAGTCAATGCAAGCCGCCTGAGATCGCCCTAAAAATAGTGCAGGGACCATTTTTCTAATGCGGAGCGAAGCGATTCGCTCCTATTAGAATGGTCCCATTTGCACAGCATTGAGGCGAATTGTCAAGCGACTCAAGTCGCCTGACAATTCGCCTAGATGTGAACGAGCCGCGAAGTCGCGCCGCTCCGCCCCGCTGCAGTGTGAACCGGCCCTTACGTGATAGCTTCAGCAAGACAAATCTCATCCGTGAACGACTTTAGAGCTTTATTTCTTGTTCCCTTTCATTGGGTTCCTTGAGTGAGACTTCCAACACCTTTGAAACATCAGTGTCCATTTTGGGTATGATATCAATACCCACCACATTGCCTAAAGCAAAAAATTGTTTTACAACCATGTGCAGATAACACCAAGTAAACGTCTTGTAGCCATCACCCCTGCTAGGCTAGTATAGCCTTATCTTGCAAGGAACCAGTTTTTTTATTTTTGCATAGGGACATGCTAGGATTTAGGCCTAGGACTTCCTGTTTTTATAATGGTAGTAGATAGGTTGCATTGCTGTCCCTGCCCATGTTTGTTATACCAGAGCAAGGAGAGTCTTACAAGAAAAAATATCTACATACAAAGTGCTGTGTAAAAACTATATGACAAAATATGACTACCTTTGTGTGCAGAACCTCTGCCTGTCATTTTAGGTGTGACTGGCCTTTTTTCAGTTAAGGGGAAAGGTGTGCAGTTTAGCATATGTTGATGTCTTTTTTTGTGGTTTTTGGAAATGTCTGAAAATATTAAAAGAGTTTAATTAGTATGGAAGATTTATAAGGAACAAGGAGGCGTAGTCATACCATTATTTTGTGAGATGTAAAACAAGGAAGTAGCAATATGTGTTGATGAAGTGTACCAGCTGCAAGAAATATATGTGTAATACATAATGTTGAGCTTTACAGAACCCAGGGCACACTTCTACTGTTTGCAATACTACAGCTCTACTCCACATAGGCTGTTATCTTATGCCTGCGTATTTGTGAGAAGGGGGATAACTGATTGATTACATTTCATTTAAAGAATGTGCACCTGGAATTGGTTGGGTAGGTAGGACAATAGAGGATGCAGGGTGTGTGCTAATGAGGTCAGCTGGTCAACTCCTCCCTGTGTCATGACCTATAGCCTGTCCACGAAGTAAGGCAGAAGTAATGGATACGTTTTGAACATCCACAAAGCCAGTGAGGTTATAATCTGTAGAATTAATGGAGAGCTTTTGATATTTTTGCAAAAGAAGTACATTAAAGGGTTTGTAAAGTCAGAAGGTTTTTTTTTTTATCTTAATGCATTCTATGCATTAAGATAAAAAGCCTTCTGTGTGCAGCAACTGCCCTTGGCCCCTCTAATACTTATCTGAGCCCATCTCTGTCCAGCATTATAAAGGACTATAATTGTTAAAGGAGATGTTTGGGGTTGTGTAAGGAATTAGCTCAGCAGTGGGTTGTGCATGGTTCCCTAGAATTCACAGCATGGTTAAAAAGGAACAGCAGACAGCAGGATCTTGGTGAATACACAAATGTGGTTTATTTATAAAGTCTGTGTCCACAAAGTACAGGCATCAAAAGAGCAAAATAAAACAAAAACAGAAAACAAATCCTTGCCCTGCTGGGTGGCTATCTACAAACACTGAATCCTAGCTAACTGTTTTGGAGCAACCTACTGCTGCCTAGGCACCTGACTGTCACAAGCAAGTTGCTGCTCTTGGTAATGCATACTGAGTCCCTCACAAAGCAGTGTGAAAGGACAGGGATTCCATGTTGTTCAGAATTCAGACATGACAGTTTGTAACACAAGTTGGTGAATAGCATCAGTGGCCCCCTTTTTCATCTCCTCCCTCCTCCTTCAGTTCATACAATACTCAACACATTAATTCTGCTAGGTAAAATAGGCATCTGAAAACATGTCATATTTATATCCACTCTGAATCTAATTCCACGTTGAACAATGATATGTATGTTAACAGACTGTAGCCTGCAGGTATTCAGAGCTATTAATACCTATAGAAAACTGGATCTGTGGCATGATCGTAAACACAGAGACACCCCATGGCCACCCCTCAGCCTCTTGATTGTTCCTGACAACACCTTCCTCATCTACGAGAAAAGGGGACTGCCCCTGAAGTGGTCAGCTCTCATGTACCAAACTAAGGAAGATCTGTTAAGTTATGAGAGTTAACATATCACCTTGCTCATTGACTGAAGTCCCCTGAAAGTGGGACCTACAAGTCTTTTCATTTTTCACCCCTTTGTCTTGCTGTTGCTTGTTGTCTCTTTGTAATACTTTTTTTGTAAATATTTTATTTGTGCCATTTTTACCTTTTCATTGTTAAACCATATTGTGCAAACTGTTAAAACTGTCTCTAATGAGGCTAACCAGTGGTGGATGGTGCTCCATTTTTTTTTTGGGGGGGGGCAAACAAATCCCCCCTGCCAGGTCCGCACTTATCCCATTCAAGTCGTGGGCAACTTCCACAGCTTCAGTGCTTCCCTGGCTTCTCCTCCCGGCCAATCCAGTCTTGAGACCTGCTTCCTGTCCTGATTGGCTGAGAGGAGAAACAGGAAGACAATAGTCAATGTTGATTCGCAAATGTCTTAAATGGGTGGGCTCGGGGTGCAGTGCTCTGCGCCCCAAGCCCAACATTTTTGAAGCCAATTAGAGCCTCAGGCTTGTAGAAACCTATGTGTCCAGCGCCCCGCATGGAGATTAGGGTCTGGCACATAGAGATTAGGGGGGCGCCTCTTATGGACTGGCTGCCCCTGGCGCTAACACAAACTCAAAGAATCCCTGTCTCTTGAAGAGTGCTACTATAGTGTAAATCTCTGAATATACCTGTCTGTGGTAACAGTGTATGTTTCAGACGTTTATTCTAAAAATCATAAGTTGCTATTGCCAATCTTGTGAAAGCTACTGCTTTTCTATCTAAGTAGTTGGTGGTGGAAGTTTAAAGAGTTAATCACTTAGTTAACTAAACTCAGTGACAATCACTTTCAGTCTACTGGTACCTAGATTGTGATCATACGAGCTGGAAAATCGTTGTGCAGGGTGAAGCTGAGAGTGTCATTGTTGCAAATCAGTGACAGCGTGGAGTGAGGTTGACCCGCCACAAGTTGGTGAGAAGGGCCGTGGTCTGACCCGCATTTGTCACACTCCCCAGTCCGTCCTGCACAGAGATCTGATTCCAGGCCTGAGTATCCTCCCTAAGCAGCCTGGGTATTAGAGGACTGTGCTGAGGGTTTGTGCATTTGATTGTTGTTTCCTCGCGCTCCCGGAAGAGGCGGGGCTGGGTAGCCCTATTTAAACAAGTGTAATTCCTGCATCCAGTGCTGTCTGATCTACAGCGTGTGCCCTGTTTTCCTGAGCGTTCTGCTACCTGTTATCTGATTCCTGTGACCTGGCCTGCCTGACTTTGCCTGAACTCTGCCTGTACCGACCCCTGGCTTGCCTAGGAACATCCAATTGCCTAATCCTTCTGTACCTCTGCTGCCTGCCCGTTGCCGACCCTGCTCGTCCCTGACTCCGCTACTGTGCCTGCGACCATCTGGTCCCACCAAGTATCCTGCTCTAAACATCAGCACCCTTCCAGCACATCTCCTGTCCGCTGCTGATGGATACTCCTGGACTTCTACAGGCACTCTTACCCCACCGTGCTCCTGTGGCTGCTGTTCCCAACTCCAGTGGTCCCACGAACCGGAGTCATAGGAGAGGCCACCCCCGACCGTCAGGCTCACTAACAGTATCAGACAGCCATGACTGAGCCTGCAGGGGGGCCTCTAGTCTACATGAGGTCAACCAACACCTGATGGACCTTACGCAAGCCATCAGGGAGCTTCAGAAGAAGCATGCCCTCCTCGAGGAGCAAGTTGTAATCACCACTGCCAGCCCTGCAACAACCACCAGCCTCGATTTGCCCACTACAATGCCCACTCCAGAGCCCCGGGTATCTACCCCTGAAAGGTTCACCGGAGACCGGTCCAAGTTCAGGGCTTTTTGTATCTCCTGTCAGCTCTACTTTACCCTGCAGCCACGGACTTTCCAGGCAGAGCAAATCAAGGTGGGGTTTGTCATATCCCTGCTGCAGGGCGCACCCCAAGCCTGGGCTCATCACCTATGGGAGACCCAGGACACCTGGCTGGATACCCTGTCCTTGTTCCAGGCGATGTCTCAACTATTTGATGACCCTCAACGGTCTGCCACCGCTGAAGGAGGATCCGTGTCTGTCACAGCCATCATCGATTCAGGAGCTTGCAGCTGCTTTATTGACCTTGAGTTTGCTTCCAAACAAGGTATTCCTCTCCTGCCCAAGGAACAGGGGTTCACGGTGCTCCCAGCTGAAGGGTCTCGAGTCAGATCTGGACTGGTAGTAAAGGAGACCCCAACTCTACCGACTACCACTCTCTCCGGCCATCGGGAACTGCTACGCCTGGACACCATCACCTCACCCCTGTTTCCTGTTATTCTGGGCCTGCCGTGGCTCCAAGCTCATAACCCACGGATCAATTGGGCTGATCCAGTTTACGTCCCCTTATTGCCAAGAATATTGTCTCCCAGCTACTTCACCCTTGTCTCCAATGCTGCTGTGCCTGGACTCAGATCATGAACTTTGCCAGAAGGTGCCCCGGGCCTATCATGAATACTTAGACGTATTCAGTAAGCAAGGAGCAGACTCTCTTCCCCCGCACCGGTCCTATGACTTCCCAATAGAGCTACTCCCAGGGGCCGAAAAACCCTTTGGAAGGATTTTTCCGTTGTCTGAAAAGGAGTTGGGGGCACTGAAGGAATACCTTGATGAAAACCTGCAGAAGGGCTTCATCCGCCCTTCTACTCTCCTGCCGGTACGGGTATATTTTTTGTGGAAAAAAAGGACCACACCCTTTGGCCCTGCATCGATTACCGGGACTTTAACAGGGTCACAGTGAAGAACCGCTATCCACTCCCCCTGGTACCAGAGCTATTTCAGAGACTACCCTCTGCCACGGTCTTCACTAAACTGGACTTGAGAGGGGCATATAATCTCATCCGCATAAGAGAAGGAGATGAGTGGAAGACTGCTTTCCGCACCAGATTCGGCCACTACGAGTATCTCGTTATGCCCTTCGGCTTGTGCAATGCTCCCGCTACCTTCCAATTCTTTATTAACGATATTCTCAGAGACTTCCTGGATATCTTTGTTATAGCCTACTTGGACGATATTCTCATCTTCTCCTCCTCTCTAGTAGACCATCAGCGGCATGTGAGAATTGTCCTTGGCCGGCTCCGTCAACACCGCCTCTACGCCAAGCCCGAGAAGTGTGAGTTTGAGAGTCAGAGCATCCAGTTCCTGGGCCTAATCCTCTCCCCTGAGGGCATTGAAATGGACCCGCAAAAGGTGACAGCAATCCTGACATGGCCAGCACCCACGGATAAAAAGGGCGTCCAACAGTTTGTTGGGTTCGCAAATTTTTATCGCAAATTTATTAAAAATTTCTCGGCCATAATCTCGCCCATCACCCAGCTCACCAAGCAGGGAATCTGGTTCCGCTGGTCTTCTGAGGCTCAGTCCGCCTTTGAAATACTAAAGGGACTATTCACATCTGCTCCGGTGCTGTGCCACCCTAATCCGGCTCTTCCCTACATCTTAGAGGTAGATGCCTCGGAAAATGCTGTAGGGCGGTCCTCTCCCAACGCTCTGGTCTCAAGAGTCTAGTGCACCCAGTGGCCTTTTTCTCGAGGAAACTTGCTCAGGCTGAGAGGAACCTATGACGTGGGCGATCGGGAACTCCTGGCTATCAAAGCCGCTCTAGAGGAGTGGAGATATCTGCTGGAAGGGGCAGCACACCCAATATTTATCTATATTGACCATAAGAACCTTGAGTATCTCAAGTCCGCCAAACGTCTGAGACCCCGCCAGGCCCGATGGGCGTTGTTCTTCTCAAGGTTCTCCTTCCACATTACCTATAGGCCGGGATCCATGAATGTTAAGCCCAAAGCCCTCTCACGGATGTATGGGGATGCTAAGGACTCTTCAGTTCCGGACACCATCCTACCAGCGGGGAACTTCCTGCTGTTACAGAGGGACCTCCTGTCACAGCTCAAACGAGCAACACTAAGGACCCCTAGTCCTACCAGGGACAATCTACAGGCACGGGAGGGTCTGCTATGGAAAGGGAGACTGATCTTTGTCCCAGAAGAGGTTCGGGTCACCGTCCTGGGACTCTGCCATGATCACCCCTTATCAGGACACTTCGGAGTTCGTAAGACCCTGGAGTTGGTACAGTGCACCTTCTGGTGGCCCGACCTGGCAAAGAATTGCAAGGAGTATGTCACCGCCTGCACCACCTGCATACGGAACAAGAATCCCTGGAACAAAGCCTGGGGCCTGCTAAAGCCTTTGTCTGTCCCCAGTCGACCATGGGCCATGATCTCTATGGATTT
>BLSH010231616.1:37115-76969 GCA_018402905.1 Glandirana rugosa
CGTTAAGAAACGGTCCAGCCCGGTGGTCTTCCACGCGACATGGTTGAGGTCCCAGAATGCCTGTGGCTTCACGGGACGATTCCCCACTAGTACCGTCTCAGGGTCCTGCCACTGGACTTGGAGAAGACCCTGTTTCTAGTCAGAGGGAAAGGTATCGTCTGGGAGTGCACGGACATCTAACAGGGACCATCCTGATCCCCAGGAATGATAACGAGCAAACTCGACACTGTCCTCCAGGGAGACATTGTCGTCCTTCAAGGGGCGACCATCCTACCACAGGCCTTGACGCCTCAGGAATCGTAGGAGTATGTAGACACTCTCCCGCAACCCGAATTCCAAACGTCTGAGACCCCGCCAGGCCCGATGGGCGTTGTTCTTCTCAAGGTTCTCCTTCCACATTACCTATAGGCCGGGGTCCAAGAATGTTAAGCCCAACGCCCTCTCACAGATGTATGAGGATGCTAAGGACTCCGCAGTTCCGGACACCATCCTACCAGCGGGGAACTTCCTGCTGTTACAGAGGGACCTCCTGTCACAGCTCAAACGAGCAATAGTAAGGACCCCTAGTCCTACCAGGGACAATCTACAGGCACGTGAGGGTCTGCTATGGAAAGGGAGACTGATCTTTGTCCCAGAAGAGGTTCAGGTCACCGTCCTGGGACTCTGCCATGATCACCCCTTAGCAGGGCACTTCGGTGTCCGTAAGACCCTGGAGTTGGTACAGCGCACCTTCTGGTGGCCCGACCTGGCAAAGAATTGCAAGGAGTATGTCACCGCCTGCACCACCTGCATTCGGAACAAAAATCCCCAGAACAAAGCCTGGGGTGTGCTAAAGCCTTTGTCTGTCCCCAGTCGACCATGGGCCATGATCTCTATGGATTTCATAGTGGAGCTGCCACCTTCTGAAGGATGTACAGCTATCTTCGTAGTAGTGGACCGACTGACGAAGATGGCCAACTTCCTACCTCTAAAGGGCACCCCCTCAGCCATGGAGACTGCCCGGGTATTAATTAAAGAAATTGTGAGGATCCACAGTGTGCCCTTGGACATTGTATCTGACCGGGGTGTGCAATTTACCTCCCGATTCTGGAAGGCACTGTGTGGAACCTTGAAAATTAAGCTCTCTCTGTCCTCTGCCTATCACCCACAATCTAATGGGCAGACGGAGTGGACAAACCAAACTCTCGAGCAATACCTTCGGTGTTTCACGTCCTTTGTGCAGGATGATTGGGTGTCGCTCCTGCCTATGGCGGAGTTTGCTTATAATAATGCCTGTCATTCAGCCACCAAGCAGACTCCATTTTTTGCAAACCATGGCTTCCATCCCACCTCCCTGCCAGACCTCATCCCGGAGTTGTCAATCCCAGCTGTTCAAAGCACGTTGAACTTTTTCTACCACAACAACAAACTGTTGCAGGAAGCTATGAGCAAGGCGCAGGAGGACAGCAAGAGGGCCTTTGACAAGAAGAGGAGAGGGGAGTTATCCTTGCAAGTAGGAGACACTGTGTGGCTGGCCACGACCAACCTAAAGCTGGCTTGCCCATCTAGGAAACTGGGCCCTAGATTCATAGGACCATTCCCAGTCAAAAGTAGGATCAATGAGGTCTACTATGAGCTTGCTTTGCCGGACAATCTTAGGATTCATCCGGTCTTTCATGTCTCACTATTGAAGCCAGCGGTTCCGGACTCCTTCCCGAACCGCGAAACAGGTCAACCCGAGCCTGTGATTGTCAACGTTGACAAAGAGTTTAAAGTGGAAGCTGTACTGGATTGTAGGAGAAGAAGAGGGCAGATGCAATATCTGATTAAGTGGCGGAGCTACGGACCTGAGGAAAATTCCTGGGAGCCCGAATAAAATGTGCATGGCACGGACCTGGTCAATGCCTTCCTCCACAGTCAACCACTAAGAAGTGCCCAGCTGGGCATCCGGAGACTGCCCCTTGGGGGGGGGCAATGTTAGAAGACTGTGCTGAGGGTTTATGCATTTGATTGTTGTTTCCTCGCACTCCCGGAAGAGGCGGGGCCGGGCAGCAACAAGTGTACTTCCTGCATCTAGTGCTGTCTGATCTACAGCGTGTGCCCTGTTTTCCTGAGCGTTCTGCTACCCGTTATCTGATTCCTGTGATCCGGCCTGCCTGACTTTGCCTGAACTCTGCCTGTACCGACCCCTGGTTTGCCTACGACCATCCGATTGCCTAATCTTTCTGTACCTCTGCTGCCTGCCCGTTGCTGACCCTGCTCGTCCCTGACTCCGCTACTGTGCCTGTGACAATCTGGTCCCACCAAGTATCCTGCTCTAAACATCAGCACCCTTCCAGCACATCTCCTGTCCGCTGCTGACGGATACTCCTGGACTTCTACAGGCACTCTTACCCCACCATGCTCCTGTGGCCGCTGTTCCCAACTCCAGCGGTCCCACGAACCGGAGTTGTAGGAGAGGCCACCCCCGACCGTCAGGCTCACTACCAGGTACTTAACACTGGGAGTTTTATAGAGCCCAGATTACTAAGAGATTGTTAACTCTTCAGTGAGCCAAGCAAGCTCACCACATAGCACAAAAAGAAAAACAGTCTCTATATTGCTTGAATCTGGGACAAATATATCACCCATCCTGGACATAACCAGTAGTTTTTCCTGGCTTCCTGTCACAGGTTGTTAAAAAAACAAATACTCACCTCTATGCTACAGCATCACTCTGATGCTGAAGCTGTTCCCCGCTGGCTCTAAGCCTGAGTGATCACATGATCACTGATCACCCATTTCATGATCTTCTTGATGTTCAGAGCAGTCACTGCTCTACTGGAGCACAGGGTTGGAGATGGGGCAGGCACAGCTGGCTTGGGCTCTCAGCTGAGGGCTGTCAGTAAGGGAGCTGGGCGGATCCCTACAATATGGTCAGGGTCCTTTCAGAGCCAGGAGCTGCTCTGTGATCACAGCTGTCTGTGAGCTTTGGCCTGCTGTTGGCTGCTTATGAAGCACAGGAGAGCTGAATGTAAGTGCATTCTTGACACCCAAAAGAGAAGTGTTGGCAAAAAGGCTTTGGCCATACTTCTTTTTTAACCTGAGATCCTGTGACAAATCAGACTGTACTTGGGTGCAGCACACAGAAAGTTACATTTCCTCCTGTACTAGAATAATCTAGCCTATTAACTTTTACATTTCAGTTTCAATGTTTCAGATGATGAAGCAGTTGCACCAATATTAGCATGTTGTAAATTCTCAATTCCTTGAGGCTGGGTTCACACCTATGCGAACTGGATGCGGATTAAATCGCATCTAATTCGCAGGACACTTGAAAACACATTGTTTTCAATTTGTCCAGTTCACATATGTGCGGTGCATTGGCACTCCACATTGCACAAAAAACGTGTGCCTTTTCTGTGCAGTGCGGTGCGAATTCCCAGCCCATTGAGTTAAATGGGAATGCATCTAACACGGAGATGCACTCCGCACTGAATGGGGATATTTCCCCTGCTCGTAGCTTCTCCCCCCGCAGCTGCTGCGCTGTGGGAACGGACAGGAGTCGCCAAACGGTGGCTCCGCCCCTTCCCGGCAGCAGACAGGCTGGAATTCGCACTGGACAGGTGTGAATCCAGCCTAAGTGTACTTTCCTGTTACCAAATTTTATAGAGTTTATATCAATTAATACCATGTAGATTTTACATTTTTAGGGTACATTTTTTTAAGGATGTCCAACAAAAGATTATCTTTACCATGGTCAAATTGAGAAATTTCAAATAACTCATAATGCACTAGTAACATCATTTCCACAGGGATTATATACATCCATGCATTAATTTGATTTGAAATATCATTAGAATGGTTTCATCTAGAAAGTCAATAACATGTTAAAGAAAACTTATTGAAAGTATATATAACACATCAGTGTTTTATTTTCAAACATCTTTTGCTTCCTTAAAGTAATTGCAAACAAACACTTTCTAAAACAACCCATTCAATTTAAAATTGAAATGAAAGGCAAAACATTTTTGTATAAATATAAAAATACATTATAAATACATTTTCCCTTTTTATAAGTGATCACATGCCCTCTGTTCTCAGCTGCATAAGAGCTGTGAGGAGGAGAAACAGCATGACACTGAGCTTCCCAATGAAAAGCTGTGCAGCGGGGGACGTGTTAGGACAAGTCTGATTAATGGAGGAGAGCAGGCGTGTAGCTAGAGAACTGACCATAGTGTGTTTGTCTGCTTAGCGTGGTCAGTTTTTAATAAGAAAGCATGGGGGCTGGCAGGAACATAAGGGATTTCACACAAAGGAAGCAATACAAAGAGAAAAGGATACTCTCTCATACAAATACATGGTACAACAGGCACATATTAGGAATATGAAGTGTTGGGGTAACAAGCGCTTTAAGCTGTAACCACACTACATTCCTGTGCAATTCACATGCGATTCAGTGTGGTGTGATTTGAGCCCATTCATTTTGAACCATTGCATAGAGCAGGTAAGTATAACATGTTTGTAATTTTTTATTTTTTTTCCTCTAGTATCACTTTAAGGGACCTGTCTTATGGGGGGTTCTTTCGGTTGTCAGCTTTAGTGGAACTGTCAGACAGTGAGACAACACATCTGCAGTGTGGTGGGCATGACTGCAAGGAATTCCTTGTTAAACAATTATGTGAGTTTGATGGAGTATCTAATGATATATGTTTAATTTGCCTAATATAATAAATCCATTTAGAATTCACAAGTCTGTTAAAATTTTATTTCAAGCTTAAACTGGGATTAAACCCAAAACCAAAAATATATTATATTGCAGCTTACCAAACATTAGATGTGATGGATGCATCCGTTTTCTTTTTTTTTTTTTTTTTGCTTTTTTTTTACCCTCTGTTTTCACCTGGTGATCTGGCCTTTAGAATCATTTTGGTATAAAGGTTTTGCATGAATAAATAAAAGCTGTTTATTTTAACCACTCCTGCCAGTGTTAAGTTGTTTGTCTCATCCATGTAAACTAATACATTCTGCTGGAGAGTTTGTGCTGTGAAAAACAACAGACTTTGTGGCTGGATTACCAGATGAAAATAGAAGAAAGAAAACTAATGCAGCCAACATATCTAAGAATTGGTTAGCTGCAATATAATAAATGTTTGCTTTTGGGGTTAATACTACTATAAGCAATGCACTGCAATAATAAATTCTGGTGCTTTAAACAGGCCAGATCTCAAAAAACTTTTTTATACCACATTAAAGCATAAGTAACAAAGAGCAACAAAACATGAAACAGCTGCTACTCTGTTCGTTTTATTAAATATAAGATTGACACAACATTTCAATTACATCATCACATGCAACTCAAACAACAAACTTGAACTCCACAGCTTCAAAAATGTTTGTGTCTGGGGGTGAGGAAAAGAAGGTGCTGGCACAGGTTAGTATAGGAGTAATATATAGGGAATAATTCTTAATGATAGAAAGAGATTATTTGAAACAAAAAAAAAAAAAAAAAAGAAAGAGATTATTAACTTGTTGTAAAGTTAAGTTGTGTAACCTTTCAGTGGTGTCAGAAGATTGGGTAGGTAGAGGCCACCTTTGTGGTTGCCCTCCTATAGCGGACTCATACTGGGTTAATAGTTAGAAGAGAACTGGATGGCAGCTTCTTCAGTGCATATGTCCTCTACGGATGCTCAGGAGAACTGCATGGAAATCTGCTTAAAACACATATTGTCTGTGATTTTAGCAGTGTTTTTAGTATTTAGTATTTTTGTGGGGTTGGACGTGGCCATTTGGAGTGCATGCGATAAGCTGCTTTACTGCATATTGTCTCACTCGTTTGCCCACCCTTCTCAGACAAGAGCCTTAAGCGCTATTGTAGTGCTGAGGGAAGCACTGCAGCTTAGAGCCCATGCAGGCATTGGAGCCCTGAGCCCATGCAGAAACCACGAAGCTTGGAGCTTGTGTCTGACCACAAAGCTTGGAGCTTGTGGGGATATTAAGAAGCCTAGGCAGGTAGGGATATGTCATGGAGAGACATAAGTAAGATACGGAACTCTCTTCCACACACCCAGACAATTGAGTGATAAGTGTTTATGTTTGTGAATAACCTTAAAGTGATAAGGGTTTATTTTATTCATGCAACTAGTATGTGTTGAGTAGCTTTATTGATAAGTTTATAGGGACTGTTAGGGTGCACCTCGTTCCTCTGTAAAGGTTTGCCTGTCCGGGATCTTGCAAATGCCAGTAAGCAGCTTGACAGAGTCAGTATAGCGTATTTTTGAGTGTGACAACTTTAGGTCTTGAGAGTGATGCCTGGCTGGTTGATCACCCTAGCCAGTGAGTAGTTGCACTCTCATAAATACATAAGGCCTGCTCGTATAATCTGTTTTTTTTTCCTTCTAAGATTAAGGATTCCTTAAATAAATAGAGGGTCTCACGTTTATCTATAGCATCATTTATGGTGTTAAGAAAATATATATTTATATAGAAATTACGGAAGTAAAGGGTTTTTGCCATGAAAGCTAAACTTAAAGAAATAACGGAAATGAGAAAGCAAAAAGTAATTAGAACAGAAATTAGAGATGAGGACAGTCTTTTTAAGATTTAGACAGTTGAGAGGTCTATATCACTCCATTCTGAGCAGGAAAGAGTTAATACTCTCTCCCCGATTAGAAAGAGTTACAGGAGAATGGGGAAAATGTAGGTAATAAAAGAGATTCAGGAAGGTTCAGAATTTGCTCAATTGTTGAAGGATAAAATGAGTTTGAAGGAAAAGTGGAAGTATATAATACAAAATAAAATGAGTACCCTTTTGAATACATTAGGGGATTCCCTTCCCCAGTAAAAAAAAAAATATATATATATATATATATATATATATATATTGATGTATTAGAAAAAAAAGTCCACATTTACACATGTACTCCATGCTAGTACATCCATAACTCCATGGTTGATGAGTATTTCTATAAATGAATGCAAATGCTAGTTAGGAAATACTGAGTGTTTCTCTTCAGTTAATGATGCCAAAAGCTGTTTTCGAAGTACTTCTAGGGACTTGAGCCCCTTTACAGTTCTCTGTTTATCCGGGGGGGATCTGAAAGGAGTACAGGAGTACATATGGGGATACAGGAATCTGTGTAGACAGTTGTAACTGGATAGGTACCATTACCTTGTTACATGACTGGGCTAACCTTTACTTAAGTGTACAGATAATAGGGAGAGAAATGATAAGGATTCAATGTGTTCATAGATTTGTAGTATGCTTTTATCACATGTTATAATTTTTGCTTGATAAGACTTAAGTCTAATTTGAATGCTTTCTCAGCAACATGACGTCACTACTAAATTACATGTATTTAATAATACCACCATTCCTCTACTGAGGAACCTGATCAGTTAAATTCAAATCTTAAGAATGCTGTAATTGCAAATTATTAGGAAAATTAAGTTTAGAATAATGTTTTAATGTAGGTGTAGAATTACGCCTTAAAATAATGTTTTTATGTTTTAATATATTTTTTGATATTGGGAAGCTAGCTTAACTGTTTGTATACTGCTTATGTAATTACTTAATTACTTAAAGTGATAACTGCTTATATGTACACATGCAAATGGTAAATTGTTAAGTAGAGGTATTAATGGGACCCTAAGAATCCCAGATGAGAAGCTTGAGACAATCCAGGAATTTCTGATATTCAGCAGGCTAAAGTAAGCCTTTGCTTACATTTGAGTTATCAGACTTTCTTGATTGGTAAAGCATTTTCGGGACAAAGGCTGTCTATTTTATTCTTCTTATTCTAACTGTATTGCATGGGATTTATATGTTATGTTGTCACTGTCTACTGTCCATCGGTGTGTTATAGATACAGAAAAAAAAAGAAAGAAAGGTGCTGTTTACAAGTTGTATAAAACACACATCTGCTGTAATAGTAGTGTAGAGACAAGAGGATATAGGTACATGTCAAGTATGAACCAGAGCTGAGCCCCTAGATAAGGGGTTAGAGTGGACAGGGACCCACTTAGGGTAACTGAGTTACCAAGGTCCACAGGGACTAGAAAATGATGCATATTAAATAATTCGAGAAAGAGCTATGTGAGCAGGATGGTTCAAGGGTGACAGGAAAAATATTAAGCATAAAGGGAAGCGTTAAGTGGTTTATTTGACTTTCGGTTCAAGCACTACTTTTAATAAGTCTGGGGTCTCAAGCACACAGGTGTATTGCAAAAACAAGCTGTAACCTGGGGACCGATGCCAGGAAGAAATCGGCGTTAAAAACGCAATTTCATCTGCATTTTTCATTGGCGTTAATGCGCGTTATTGAGCGTCAGAGCTACATCACGTTTTGTTTGAAAAGACATCCCTCTGCTATTTTTGAACCTGAAAACGCCTTCCCTAAAAACACTGGTTAACATCGCTAATGCGCTTTAGTGAGCGTTTTGCTGGCTTAGCATCGAAAAACGCTGTAGCAATGCAGCTTCAGAACGCGCTGGCCGTGGGTTCTGCTTGCAGATTACAAATGCCGACACCATCTACAGCTCAAAAATGTCAGCATGTGTATGGGGCTTTAAACATAAGAAAGAGCATACAGAGAATTGTGGGTAGAAATATAGAGGGGCGTGGCTTGGCAAGCGTGGGAGATGGCCGCTTAGGAGACGAGCTCCAGGAACAGGCCCTGCAATCCTGCTGCATCGCGGCTCCCAGACAACCTGATCATGGGCAAAATGACAGAATCGGGGACACACCAACACCAGCAACGCTCAACTGCTTTCTCCGCGAACAAAAACATCTCCGATCTTTTTAAATTCCTGGAGAAAGGGAAGAGACATTCAGCCGAATCTAAGATGGCGCCCGGGACAGAGCACGAGGAAGACGAGGATTTCGATACAGCCTCACTAGCCACATCGGAGGACATGGTAAGGGACATCTCACCTTCCGATCAGCCCCTCACCTATTCTGACATGTCCGAGATTGCCGCGGACATTAAGAGGTCATTCTCATCAGCCTTCTCGGACCTTAAGGCCGAGCTCCATACACTGTCGGAGCAGATTACAGCTAACGACAGAGCAGGGAGACACAGGGAGAAGGCTATCAAAAGACTTGAGCATGTCACATTTACCCACTACCAACATTTGATCTTTATCAACCGTCATTTAGAAGACCTGGATAACAGGGGGAGGAGACACAATCTGCGGGTGAGGGGGGTCCCCGAATCGGTCCCGCCGGACCAAATAAAATCGGCACTGTGCGCCATATTTAACAATCTCATGGAAAGACCAACAGAAGCACCAATTGACTTTGACAGAGCACACAGGGCCCTGAGATCTAGAGCACCCGATGACTCCCCCCCCCCCAGGGACATTGTCTGCTGTTTGAACAGCTACCCTCTGAAGGAGGAAATCTTGCAAAAGGCCAGACAAAATGATCAAATCACATTTAATGATGCAAACATCCAGGTCTATCAAGATCTTTCACCGATCACGCTGAACAACAGAAGGCCCATCAAACCTTTACTAGAAATACTAAGAAATAAAGGAATAAACTAAAGATGGAAGTTCCCCTTTGCATTGCAGGCCAATTATGATGGGAAACAAGTTCTCCTAAGAACCCCGGACTAGCTCCCACATTTCTGTGAGCAAATTAAAATTGACCTCATAGACTTACCAGAATGGTACAAAGATTTTCGACTACCTCCTCCGATACCTCTAAATACACCACCTAACAGAGCTACACCCTGTAATTCACAGTTCCAAACAGGGGGGAAGAAGGCCAAGCACTCAGATCCACAAGGCCAATACTTCACTCCAAATAAAACCCCAAAGGTCAAAGGAAAATTTTAATGCATCATCACTCTGATATCTGACCTCAACAGATCTTCCTCATTTTCTTTTATGTCATGTGGTTTATATTTGCTTTCTTTTATAACTTTTTCTTCCCTACCGCTCTCTTAAAGCTTACACGGACAGGGTGCTGAAATCCCTGAATGATTCCAACAGAAGTCACTGCTGACCATAAACCCGCCTCGAAGACTGGTAATGTATTTTCAAACATTTATCTATCTGAGAGCTATCTGGATTAAGCGGTATGGTTCTGCTCATTTACACCCTTCATACTTATCCTTAACGAAGGGCTGTTGAACATGACAAGCCACCGGACTTATTCCTCACCTAGCCATAAAACATTAACATGGATAACCTCTTTGAATGGAGAAAGATCCACACATTTTACAAAAACAAACACTAACTACAGGAATTCGCATCAGAACAGATCCAGCAGAAACTAGTGGATGGCACTGTTGCATTTCATAACAGATCAGCCAAAGAATATTGTATATAAGATCTTTCTGAAACCACAAACATAAAAACTCTTCCCCACACAACAATGACTCACACATAGTCAATCATCCCCCTTTTTGCAGAAGTATGGAAGATGAACTCTGTCAACCCATAGGATTATTAACAGACCAGGAGATCGAATCTAACATACAACGTTTTTCTTCAATGCTAACTTTTTTCCCTCCTCTTTTAGCGAGGCATGATGTCTATCTCAACGTTCACCAGGAGGCATCCCCAGCTATACATCTAGCATACAAAATCAGATCTTAACTGGATGACCTTCTCTACTTGGAGGAATAACTTTCACATCTGAACTGAAGAACTGTGAGTACATCCTTTACATCTGCCTCCACACTCACCTGACTACGCCTCATACAAACTATATTAGGGGCAGAGGATGCACAAGAATATTACTTTTCTACTGGTTTCTCATTACCACCATCTCATAGGTTGTTTAAACGAACCCACCTAATCTTTAATAGACATACGCATGTACCTGGAGGTAACAGCATTTACAGAGAAGTTCTTTGGTTCTGACCTCTGACTTGAGGACCCCTCAAGTTTTATGTTTGATGTTTTTGCTTTTATGTTTGTTGTTTATACCTTTTTATTACAGTTTGACTGGTCATCTGGCTTGTGGCTGGACGGAGGTGGGATGTGGCTGCCTGGATGATGGCCCTTGAGGTGGTCCCCCAGATAGCCAAGCCCCAGTCACCCCCTATGTCGGCGCCGCTATGGGCATCCAAACTCTGCCCGGCCTGGCCGGGACGAGAAAGGGGAGCAGGATAAGGCATACACTCTCAGCATAACAATCCATTCGGCTCCATGACAGAATGATTTGTGGGACTACCCACGAGCACCCAATTACTTAGTGGATCCCGTTGATACACTGTACTAGGTGCGCTTTTCCTATACAGATAGCTCTCTAATACAAAGAAGCTCTTTGAAATCTTATTCTAGATTGTCACCATTACACCAGCAGTGACGGCCTGACTTAGTAAGCACAATGTCGTTGGGGTAATGAGATTCTTAATTGAATTACTTACCCACTACTTAGAACCTCATTGTTTAATGTTTGCTCAGTTACCCATGAGTAGCTAACTATCAAGCAACAGCCCATAATACTCTCAATACACACAGTAGCCGCACAATAACCTACACCTCTTTTTTTTTTTCCTTATACTCTTAATGCAGGAAGCAGAGCCATTCCTATCGGATAAGTTATACTCCATACATATAATCACCTTTTCAACATAGACACTTACTAAAACTTACTAAAAGATATTTTGGTCCCCCCCGCTTTGCCTTCCATTTACCCCCAAGGGACTCAGTGTTACTAACTTGAGATTTACTAAAACCTCATTCCAACTTTCAAACTCCTCCGGAGTGGTTTGGTTAACCACTCTGAAGGAGTTACTTATCCAATCTTTTAACTTCTAAGATTCGACTATCAGATCTGCCCTCCATTCTCTTCTACCTTTTGACTCCTATCTCTCCCCCCCCCCTTCCTTATTTTCCTTATTATCCTTTTCTTAAGACTCTCTTTTTCTCTATATTTTCCTCTTTTTCTACTCATACACTCCTTTCCCCCTTATGGCATACTCCGGACTGGGTAAATCACCAGATCTAATATCCCATAATGTGAACGGACTCAACATCCCCGAAAAAAGACATAAAATTCTAAGGGAACTTCATAAAAGAAAGCCCAAAATAGTCCTTCTCCAAGAAACATATTTTAAAGATTCCCAAATCCCTAAACAAACAGATAAGTATTTCACGCAAGCCTACCATGCCACCAACAAAAAAGCCAAAACTAAAGGAGTTTCTATACTTCTGAGTAAAAAAACTGCCTTTCAGGTATAACAACAACACATTGATACAGAGGGAAGATATATCTTCCTTAAAGGTACTCTCAATGGGAAACCAACAACCATTGCAAATGTTTATTTTCCCAACAAATCACACATTTCTTTCTGCAGACATGTCATAAACGAATTAAAAAGCTTCGCTAAGGGCTGCATAATAATGGGCGGCGACTTCAACGTTCCACTTAATCCCACACATGACACATCCTCAGGACAAACTTGCATAGCATATAAAATCCTTAGGAAAATTAAGATACTTTTACAATCCCTATGCGTGTAGACTCGTGGAGATCACTACACCCCACCGCTACAGACTTCACATACTATTCTGCACCACATAAATGTTACACTAGGATAGATCTTCATTTCTCAGAGGGATCTCCCTGATGTAATTAAAGCTGAGATTGGGACAATTACACTTTCAGACCATGCCCCCATCTCTGTTTCATTCCTAAACCCCTAAACTACTGGGAGTGGTTTTAATTGGAGACTGAATGCGGCTCTGCTTACTGACCCAGGGATTCAGAGCAGCATTCAATCCTCTATCAAAGACTATTTTAACCAGAATGATACCCCTGACCTCTCACCTATGACAATTTGGGAAGCACACAAAAGTGTGATCAGAGGAGAATTTATTAAGATAGGCGCTAGGAAAAAGAGAGAAAGAGGGAAACACCTGGAAGATATTGTCTCCCAAATCAATTTATTGGAAACCCAACATAAACACTCATTGTCACTGGCTGTGGAACAAGAACTATTAGACAAAAGGAGAGAATTACAAAATATCCTAGACAACAACCACAGAAGAGCACTTTACCTGAAAAAAGCAATCTATTACGAATCAGGTGACAAAAGTGGCAAATACCTCGCTAGGGCACTAAAAGACTCACAGTGCACAGGGAACATACACTGTATCCGAGACAAACAAGGCAAACCTGCATACGATTCAAAAACCATCGCGCAGCAATTTTACAACTTCTACGCAAAACTTTACAACCTACCCACACAGAATAAACCCACAGACTGCATAGAGAACAGAGAACAAATTATACAAAAATTCCTCACTGACAGTAAAATCCCTAAACTCTCTTCTAGTGTGACAAACTCCCTGAACCAAACCATCACGAATGAAGAAGTCACATTGGCTATCTCAGATATGAAATCAGGTAAAAGTCTGGGACCAGACGGTTTTACATCAATATATTATAAAACATTCGAAAAAATCCTAAACAACCCTCTCACCTTGGCATTAAATCATTTGACGTGTGACCAGACCCCTCCACATCGAGACTTCACCCTTGCGCATATCACTGTCATAGCTAAAAAAGATAAGGACCCGACTGACTGTACAAACTACAGACCCATCTCACTTTTAAACCTAGACATTAAAATTCTAGCAAAAATTTTGGACAACAGAATCAAACCCATCCTAAAAGAAATCATCGGTCCAGACCAGGTGGGTTTTATGCAGGGTAGGGAAGCCAGGGACAATATCATACAATCTTTAAACCTTATCCACAGAACACATCTAGACAAAATAGAAGCCATGCTTCTGTCAACTGACGCTGAAAAAGCGTTCGACAGAATTGCTTGGGATTACATGATGACCACCTGTGAATACATTGGATTAGGCGAGAAAATAATGAATTGGATCAATAAACTATATACTAACCCTAGCGCTAGAATCAAAGTTAATGACACCTTCTCAGACCCGATACAAATAAATAATTGAACTCGACAGGGATGCCCACTATCCCCAATTATTTTTATTATAACATTAGAACCCTTAATCAGGAACATCAACCTACAACCAGACATGGGATAAAAATAGATGGAACGGAATACAAGACTGCTGCTTACGCAGATGGCATGTTGTTCTTCATCTCCCAACCGCATATCACCATACCTAATTTAAACAAATGGTTACAATTGTTTAAATATATCGCAAACTTCAAAATCAATCACAAAAAATCTGAGGCAATGAACCTCTCCCTTAGCAAAGCAACAGTGGAACTAACGCAAAAAAAACTGCTCCTATAAATGGGAACACACTAATCTCCAATATCTAGGCATCAGATTAACTCCCAAATTAGACCAAATTTACACACAAAACTTCCAACTTATTTTGGTGAAAATAGGGAAAGATCTCAACAACTGGAATCCCAAAAACTTCTCATGGTTCGGTAGGATAGCCATTTTAAAAATGGTGATTCTTCTTAGATTAATGTACCTGTTTCATGCACTCCCAATAGCTATACCACAAACCTTCTTTATCAACTTAACTCATAAACAGAGAAAGTTCCTATGGGCCAACAAAAAACCTAGAATTAACTTGAATCTCCTCTACCTAGATAAAATTGAAGGAGGTTTGGGTGTTCCTAACTACAAGAAATAATACTATGCCACCCATCTAACAAGAATCATTGACTGGCACTGCCACCATGAGAACAAAGATTGGGTTAAAGTCGAGAAAAGTGGATCGAACACCCTAATCCACTATCTCCCCTGGTCAAATCCCAAAAACTATCCACCTAATGTAACAGAACATCCCTTAATATCCACTACTCTAAACATTTTCCACAAAATCGCGACATTTCACAATCTCTCTTCTTCTCCCAGCCCACTGTCTCTAGTATTTCAAAATCCAGACTTCACACCGGGGATGGGTAGAACGACTCTTACTCCATCAATCCCAAATCACCCCTTACTCATCTGGCACTGCATCTCCAGGGGCAAAGTTAAAAACATATCTGAAATGAGCCAATTGTTTATCCAGAACCAAATGCCGTTCTGAAATTACCTCCAGCTCTATGACTTCATCCAGAACAACAAACAAAAAAAATCATTGATGAGATCTCTTACGAACTTTGAAAAGATATGCCTGGACCAAAAACCCACAAGTAACTGCACATCTATGGCATATAAGTGGCTAACACAGCCAACGTCCGAGAGAAATGATATTTGTAAAACGCGCTGGGAAAAAGATCTTAAAATTACAATAACTGACAAACAATGGGAGAAGGCAGCAGTCTTTACCCATAAATGCTCAATCAGTAGGAAACAACAAGAGAATGCATATAAGATTCGCACCCAGTGGTACGTTACCCCAGCGAAGCTTAAATCTTGGAATAATCTTCTCTCGGACAGATGCTGGAGATGCCACAAAGAAAGGGGCACCTTCCTACATATCTGGTGGGAGTGCGCCCCTATACAGGCGTTCTGGATGAGGATCATATACTGGATAAAATACATTACTAACACCAATCTTACCTTGGATGCCACATGTTGCCTCCTACATATAACTAAAGCTTCTTACAAAACTTATAAAAACTGCCTTACCAGACACCTCCTCAATGCCGCCAAAGCACTCATCCCTCTCCATTGGAAAACGTCAAACATCCCCTCGATTAAAGACTGGATAGACAAAGTCAATTCCATCAGATATATGGAAGAGACAGTTGCAATTAAGAAAGATTCAACCGAACAATTTCACATACTCTGGAGACAATGGACCATCTTTTCCCATTCAGAGCTATACAAAAACCTATTTAGCTGATCATACACTTAGATCGATTACCCAGTCATACATCCTTCATGCCCGACACCCCAGCTGCTCCTCTACCTCTCTTTCTTGACTTTCTTTCTACCTTTCCTATTCCTGATTTTAAATTATAATGCAACTGAAGCACAAGCTGTTGTGCTCTGACTGAGATATTACTATTTGTGATACATATTGTTAATGAAACCATCTCGATGTTAACCTGGTTGCCCTGATGGCGACACACCAGAGCACTAATGTTCTACTGTTTATCTTATGTTCTAATGAATATCCTTTTCAACATGTTGTAACAACCAACTGTTATGTTATTTCTCAATAAACATATTGTGAAAAAAAAAAATATATAAAGGAATGACATAATTTTAGCTCTGGTCAAACAGAAAATGTTATATGTTGTCAGAAAAGGAACATTACAAGAGCATTATCGGTGCCCATTTAATTACAGAAGCAAGAGTCAAGTTTATTATAGTAGATGGCATGAAAGAGATATTAGAACAAAATAAGGAAAGCAGATTTTAGAGAGGTTAGAGTAAGGTTGGCAAGGTCACACATGAAATTGTTATTATTACTCATAGCCATAACAATATGTGCCAGCTTAATTAATCTAATGATAAACATGATGATATGGTCACAATTATTTTGAATCTGTTTCCCAGGCATGGTAAAAATAAGTTTCAATTTAAAAGTGTACTGGGGTTATATTACACAAGATAACTTTCTTCTGTGATAGTGGAAACACTGCAGTTTTTTTTAAAAAAAGGGAAATTAAGTAAAGCCTCCTCCTTTTATTAGAAAAGTCTGTGTTATTGGAATTTTGGTGTAATATTGATATTATCACTTTATTTCTGATATGATGTTAACAATTTCATTAATAATATAGAGATATTGTAATAGGTTTAGACAACCTTTGGTTGGAAATACAGGTTATTAGGAAACTATATTATAATATCAGGTTACTTTGGCTTAGTATAAGTTGTTATTAATTATAATACAGCTATCATAATATTTTTGGTTTTATTTATTGTTATTTTTGAAATCCAAAGCAGAGTGTGTGGATCATAAATGATGTGTTTTTTCCTTGTAAGAAAACCTTTACATTTACAGACATCTCAATAGCCGCACTATATGGTTATTATTAATTATATTATGAGATCAGCAAAATAATGTCAAATGGAAACTAAGGACTTGTGTTATCTTGCTGAAACTAACAATAGAGCAAACAAAGCGAGTTTGTAATATTGCCAGGGAAAGGTTTTTGGTTTATGAAACTGATGGTGGAAAAATGCTTTTTTGAGTGAGTGAGTGCGTAAATTGATGGCCAGTGGATGAATGTACGAGAAGGTGTTTTATTATATTACGAAATACAAGAAAACAAGACATAATGATATAACAGTGTTGGAATAAATGTGCGTTATGTGTAATAGGTGCACAAGATTTACCACTTTAATCATTGTTGTTAGACAACTAATAACACTGCATTCTCTGTGTGCCTTAAAATGTATACCAGTAAGTGGTTTTGTCTTTACTCCTACTCTAAGAGTAGATGTTGATTTATATAATTACAAAAGTTGAACTAGAAGTTTGCTAATGAGATTTTGGTAGAGAAACATGAAATTATAAAGGCTTTAGGAGTTATTCAGAGTTTAACCCCATCAGCCCCGGAAGGATTTCCAGCTTTAGGACCGGAGCCCTTTTTGCGATTCGGCGCTGCGTCGCTTTAACTGACAATTGCTCGGTCGTGCGACGTTGTACCCAAACGAAATTTGCGTCCTTTTTTCCCCACAAATAGAGCTTTCTTTTGGTGGTATTTGATCACCTCTGCGTCATTTCTGATCGCCGCTATAAACAAAAGAAGAGCGACAATTTTGCAAAAAAAACCAAATTTCTTCCTTTTTGCTAAAATACAAATCCAAAAAAAAAATATAAAAAAACATTTTTTTTCACCGTTTTTGGCCGATTTATATTCTTCCTCATATTTGCGATAAAAAAATCGCAATCGGCGTTTATTGATTTGTTTGCGCAAAAGTGGTCGTGTTTAGGGATGATGAGAATTCATTTTTGGGGTTTTTATTTTTTTTTATTTTTTACTAGTAATGGCGGCGATCTGCGATTTTTAGCGGTACTGCGATATTGCAGCGGACATGTCGGAACGTTTTGACACTTTTTTGGGACCATTGGCATTTATACAGCGATCAGTGCTATAAAAATGCACTGATTACTGTGTAAATGCCATTGGCAGTGAAGGGGTTAACCTGCAGGGGGCGCGCTAAGGGTTAACTATGTTCCCTGGGCGTGTTCTAACTGTATGGGGGCTTGCCTAGCTGGGGAAGGGAAGTGGTCACAGCCTTCACGTACAGGAAGGCTGTGATCACAGCCCTTCCCCCTCACACAGAGCGGAGGTCCGTGTTTACTTACACGGACCTCCGCTCCTTCACTCCGGGGGGGGCATCGCGGGTGGCCGGCGGCAATCGAAGCCGCCGCACCCGCTCCCTGGCCCCCCCCGAACACAGTGAGCGCGCACTCACAGTGGCTCTGTATCGCGGCCGCCGTCGTATGACGGCGATTCGCGTTACAGAGCCACTTTGTCGCCGTCAAATGCCGATCAGCCGTCGGCAAGTGGTTAAACAACCATATAAAAAAGGTTTTGCAAATGGTATATGCATGCTTTTGTAAAAGTTGCTAAGATTTTGTTAGGAATGTTTGTTTGCATACAGTCCTAGAGAGAGACTGCCTTTTTGGTTTTACTTCACTCATTTGGTATGTTGCTAATATTAATTTAGTTTGATTATGACAATTATGTGTTGCAAGGTTGCAGAAAAGGTTCTAAGGCAGAGTATCTGTTTATGTAAAGTGTGCTGTTCTGGGGCCCTCTGATTCCGCTTGGCTCCAGAGGATAAGAGGAACTGAGGGTGTTTTTGCCTCAGGTCACTTCTGGATCCAATCTAGGATTGGGCTCTTTTAATGTTTAGTTGAATCCTGCTGCAATATTGAGTTTGAGAAAGATGTTCAATTGAATATATACATGTCTAGTAATAAAAAAAAAAAACAGCTATGAAACATTTTTATTTTCACATGCTTATGGACTTATGTTTGAATTTTTACATGGCAAGCATGTTATTGTTAACACCTCCGGGGGGAAAGAGACTCGAAAAAGACTGTATCTAATAGTTTGATTCTGTGGTTATTCATGTTGACCGGAGAGTATCTGCCCCCTATTTTTACACCTTTTTTTATGCCTCTATCTGGATGTTCCATTTGAAGAAATTATTGGATCATTACATGGGGATCCTTGTTGTTAAAGGCACAGGAGGTCCTGAAAAGGCCTTGCCAACCCATCATTTCAGTATGACCCTTCTCTACTCTTCAAAATGCTGAAGGTTGAAAGAGACTCCTGTGAAAGTTCCTTCCTGGGGTGTCTGGAGGAAGAGATGTTAACCCAAGGCCTGGAAATTCAAGTGAACAAAGGAGAGAGCAATCTGAAGTGCCAGCCTGAAGACCCGAGGGACCTAAGCTGAAGGATGACTTCTTTGTTTTTCTTTCTTCTTGCAGCATCAGTTCCAGTTTGTCCGTGGATGTCAAGTTTTGTCCTTACCAAGAGGCAAGCTCTTATGGGATGGATAGATTTATTTCTCCTGGTTATATGAAAAAAGCTACAGAATCCTCAAAAGTGTTCAAAAGTTTAAGAAATGAACTTGAGGACTGAAATAATGCGGACTTTGTACAACCTGTACTTTTGCAAGGCTCAATAGAGCCTTTTCTGTTCTGTTCTATTTTGCTGAATATTACTTTATTAACTTGAGGACTGTCATGTTCTCCTTGTTTCCTTATTTCTCATGAACATTTGCTATACAATTGAGATCACCCTTATGTATAATCATTATCTTGCCATGTGCAGTGAAATGTGTTATGTGTATGATTTCAAAACTAAAATGTACAGGGTGGGCCATTTATATGGATACACCTTAATAAAATGGGAATGGTTGGTGATATTAACTTCCTGTTTGTGGCACATTAATATATGTGAGGGGGGAAACTTTTCAAGATGGGTGGTGACCATGGCAGCCATTTTGAAGTCGGCCATTTTGAATCCAACTTTTGTTTTTTCAATAGGAAGAGGGTCATGTGACACATCAAACTTATTGGGAATTTCACAAGAAAAACAATGGTGTGCTTGGTTTTAACGTAACTTTATTCTTTCATGAGTTATTTACAAGTTTCTGACCACTTATAAAATGTGTTCAATGTGATGCCCATTGTGTTGGATTGTCAATGCAACCCTCTTCTCCCTCTCTTCACACACTGATCGCAACGCCACAGGTGAAATGCTAGTACAGGCTTCCAGTATCCGTAGTTTCAGGTGCTGCACATCTCGTATCTTCACAGCATAGACAATTGCCTTCAGATGACCCCAAAGATAAAAGTCTAAGGGGGTCAGATCGGGAGACAAAATGGCCAACTTCAAAATGGCCGCCATGGTCACCACCCATCTTGAAAAGTTTCCCCCCTCACATATACTAATGTGCCACAAACAGGAAGTTAATATCACCAACCATTCCCATTTTATTAAGGTGTATCCATATAAATGGCCCACCCTGTAGAAAATTTATAAGGAATAAAGAGGATTAGCAGGACTATATGTTAGACCTATATTAGTTTTCCTATTGGAAGATCAAATGGGAGGATTGTAAGCGTCTTGTAAATACCCACCCCCCCCTTAATTATGTACTGACGTTGTCCTGTGCTATAACCTAATTTAGAGTGCTTCTTAAACACTGGCCTTTTAGCTGATACGTTTTAATATGTGGCGACATTGTTATCATTATTATAGGAAAGATTATAAAGAATGTGAGAAAGATAACTTTAGGCGGTTTTGTCGAAAAGCCTAGAAGATGTTTACCAGAATATAATCATAAATACTGTTAAATATGTCTAGGACATAATTGGAACTAACTAAGATTTTACAATAATACACACATATATACTTTATCAAGATGTGTAGTAATTACTAACAGGTGTTATTAAGGGTGACCAACATGTGTATAAACAATTTTATGAAAGTGAGTTTGTCTCTAATGATGACACGCAATGGGTGTACATTTCCTTTATTGGTTTCTATTGGTGTAATGTTGTAAATATTGCTTGGTCATGTCTTAATAATATATCGTATTTAAGATACTGAACCAGGAAATAAAGAATGAGTGATGTATTATTCTGTGTCCATGTGTTGACTTCGGTCTGCATTGCTTCCCGCAGAGCTCTGTGTGTGTGTATGTCTGGAGTGAGGAAAAGAAGGTGCTGGCACAGGTTAGTATAGGAGTAATATATAGGGAATAATTCTTAATAATAGAAAGATATTATTAACTTGTTGTAAAGTTAGGTTGTGTAACCTTTCAGTACACTCTTCACATTTTTGTAAATATTTTATTATATCTTTCCATGTGACAACACTGAAGAAATTACACTTTGCTACAATGTAAAGTAGTGAGTGTACAGCTTATATAACTGTAAATTTGCTGTCCCCTCAAAATAACTCAACACACAGCCATTAATGTCTAAACTGCTGGCAACAAAAGTGAGCACACCCCTAAGTGTAAATGTCCAAATTGGGCCCAAAGTGTCAATATTTGGTGTGCCCACCATTATTTTCCAGCACTGCCTTAACCCTCTTGGGCATGGAGTTCACCGGAGCTTCACAGGTTGCCACTGGAGTCCTCTTCCACTCCTTCATGACGATATCAGGGAACTGGTGGATGTTAGAGACCTTGCACCCCTCCACCTTCAATTTGAGGATGCCCCACAGATGCTCAATAGGGTTTAGGTCTAGAGACATGCTTGGCCAGTCCATTTACCCTCAGCTTCTTTAGCAAGGAAGTTGTCATCTTGGAGGTGTGTTTGGGGTCGTTATCATGTTGGAATACTGCCCTGTGGCCCAGTCTCCGAAGGGAGGGGATCATGTTTTGCTTCAGTATGTCACAGTACATGTGGGCATTCATGGTTCCCTCAATGAACTGTAGCTCCCCAGTACCTTTTTGTACTCCTCACTTGGTTACGCCACACACGCTTGACACCATCTGAACCAAATAAGTTTATCTTGGTCTCATCAGACCACAAGACATGGTTCCAGTAATCCATATTCTTAGTCTGCTTGTCTTCAGCAAACTGTTTGCGGGCTTTCTTGTGCTTCATCTTTAGAAGAGGCTTCCTTCTGGGAGGCAGCCATGCAGACCAATTTGATGCAGTGTGGCATATGGTCTGAGCACTGACAAGCTGACCCCCACCCCTTCAACCTCGACAGCAATGCTGGCAGCACTCATTTGTCTATTTCCCAAAGACAACCTCTGGATATGACGTTGAGCATGTGTACTCAACTTCTTTGGTTGACCATGACGAGGCCTGTTCTGAGTGGAACCTGTCCTGTTAAACCGCTGTATGGTCTTGTCACTGTGCTGTGGCCCTGTTTCAGGGTCTTGGCAATCTTCTTATAGCCTAGGCCATCTTTATGTAGAGCAACAATTCTTTGCCATGAGGTGCCATGTTGAATTTCCAGTGACCAGTATGAGAACGTGAGAGCGATAACACCAAATTTAACACACCCGCTCCCCATTCACACCTGAGACCTTGTAACACTAATGGACCACATGACACCTGGGAAGAAAAATGGCTAATTGGGCCCAATTTGGACATTTTGACTTGGGGTGTACTGACTTTTGTTGTCAGCAGTTTAGACATTAATGGCTGTGTGTTGAGTTATTTTGAGGGGCAGCACATTTACACAAGTTATGTTATACAAGCTGTACACTATTTTACATTGTAGCAAAGTGTAATTTCTTCAGTGTTGTCACATGAAAAGATATAATAAAATATTTACAAAAATGTAAGGGGTGTACTCACTTTTGTGAGATACTGTACATCACTCAGGAATTCTAATTTGTTTTATAAGCCTGTTGGACCTGGTAGTATAGGCATGTTTGATATCTGACTGGCATCTTTCCATACATCAGTGTAAAAATGTTTTATGAATATATCTACATTACAGTAAGAGTTATAAAGTTTTTATGAAATATAATTTTCGGCAGGTCAACTGAATGTCAGTATCGGTTGCTACCCCCTGTCTAATAGATGTATATTCCTCATTAAACTGTTTATGACTATTTATGACAGGGCCATTAGGAGTCTATGGCTAAAGGAGGTTTAAGACATCCTGCTTTGCCTCTAGCTTTGATTGTTTTTGTGGGATTTTATATTAATTAACACATTCTTTCAAGCTTATTTGCTGTGTGTCAGTGGGCTAAGGTCCTATAACACTACATACAGTTTACAGGTATCTCCAAACATGAAATGTAAAGAATTTTTGTATTTCTCAAATTGCCCTCAAAGCCATAAAGGTGAATCCTTTCCCTGCTGTACAGTATATACATTTTTTTTTACAATGGTACATGTTCTCCAATAAAAGTCCACATGCAGCGCTAGGATGAAAACTAATAGTCTTTAAGAAGGAGGGAAAGATGAAATCCCTTCACCAGCTTCAGTGTGTAATGAAAGCACACCACTCCACAGTGTCAATCCAATCTCCTTACCAGATAAAGGATAAGAGCAGGCATGTAGTCAGAAACGCAGCAGTTACTCCAACTCCACCCTCTAATTAGATGACTACGATGAAATCACATGGAAAGGACTTGCATCAACCGCTGCTCTTGGTAACCAAAGCAGCCAAGACTTCCAGCAACCAGATCTGATCAAATTGCTTTCTCCCAATCAGAAGGGTGGCATCACCAGTGAAACAATAAAGCAGCACATAGTGAAGCCCATACAGGTAGTTAAAATATATTTATTTAAGAGCATGTAGTAAAAGGTAATAGAAGTGCCGCGGCTCTCAGCATGCTTGTGTCTCCAGGGCCCTTCTAATGCATTTCATCCAATAGGACATTGTCAGAGGCACCTACATGCTTTTTTACATGTCCTCCAATGGCATTGCTTAGCTTCCCTTGACTTCAATGGCATACAGATTTAAGATTTGACAGTTTTCAGCCAATGGGTTTTGATGATTGTCTCGTGATCAAACCCAGAGAAGATCCCTTGCTCGCTGTGAAAACAGGGATTCAGGTTGGGCTATGGGGGTCGGTGCATTTGTAACATGTTATAGGTTACACCCTGAATATGGGTGTAGCCAGGAGCCGGTAAGTGTGCCTGAAATCAGGAGACATTGTGCAACTTTATAGTTGTGGAGCTGTTTCCCTCTAGTAATGAGCTTGCTGTCACATCCTGCATTTAATAACTAAGCATAGAAAAGCATCCTGGGAGGTGTAGTTCAGACTGTGGGGATTTCCCTTTCAGCTGTATTGTTTTGGATCTACAATTACTGAGGCTGAGAAGGAAGACCAGACTGCTGGGAGGGGATATAAAAGGGCTGGTCTAGGCCTAGATCGCTCTCTTGGGTCCCCAGCCTGGATCTGCAAGCAGGGACTCTGTGTTGGAGAGTGCTGAGGCTGTGTTGCGGCCTACACAAGAAGAGTCACCATGCGTGTATCCTTGAGGCATCTGTGCACAACACTGCCTTACTGTCCAGTGGCAGCCTGGAGGCTGTTTCTGCTTCATTCAAATCATGCTGCAACTGATCCAGGTGGGCCGCGATGTGGTGCGACAGAGGTCAGATGCCATCCCCTGAGCCAGGACCCCGAGGAAGAGCCTGTGAAGTCACTTTCATCACCACCAGCTTCATCTGTTGCAGTATTGGTGAGTGGGCACCTGCCCATCCATCTACATAGACACTGTATACAGACACTATTGTCTCCATTCATCTTATTATCAGTTGTAGTGCTACAGGATAAGTCCATCCACCTACTTAGACACTGTATGCAGATACCATTGTCTCCCATTTCCCTTGCTGCTGCTTGTACTACCACAGGATACAATGCCTATAAATCAACAACTACAGTGATCTCTCTTTGCACTTAGCCAACACAGAAAGAATCAGTTTTTTTTGCTGGATAAAGCCTACCCAGTTGAATTGCTTTGTCCTGCTATTCAGGATTTCTTCTAATACAATTCTCCTAAATGCTGGCTGAAGACCAAAAAAGCTTCTTCTCTGCAATACAAGACTACATTAAACCCCCCCCCCCCCCCCCATCATAAGGAAGTTCCTTTACTCTGTATATAAAACCTGAATTTGCCTAGAACTCTTTGTGGGAGCAGGTTAAATTCCACGCTTTATAACAGATTGTTGAATGTTGTGACACTTCATTTATTGATTGCAACTGTGGGTTGAGGTACAGAAGGGAGTGGTCTGACCTAGCTAATTTATTCCCCTGCCCGTCTTCTGCCTGTTCACTTAGGCCATATATGTATGTATAAGGGCAGTCAATATCAAATCATTCTTTATATTTGATTATCTGACGTTATTCATTGTTATTGCTATTTCACCACCAGTGACACTTTACCTGAAGTATTGCGGTAGGGTGTAAGTTCATGTTTTTCACCTGTTAAATGCAATTACTCTATCAGTAAACAAAGCTTATTGATTTAGCAGATTATAGTGTGTCTGTTTTATCACTATTACTGATAGAAAATGTCTGAACCCAGGGTGTCAAAGGTGGCGGAGGACTTGCAGGGTCGGGGGAACCAGTGGGGTACTACCAGCAGCCCTAATGGGGGTAGCGCTACATGGGTGTAACATGTAACATATTACAAAAGATAACACTTCCTGTCAGGACTGCAAGTAAAAGTAAATCTCTCTAAAGGAACCCCAGATAGCAGTAAAAAACTGGTAGGGCTTCCTAACTATATTTAAAACATTTGGCTTGACATACATTTTAATTGAGCTGTGCAAAGAGCAATGATTATATTAAATGCTAATTGGACCATAGCAATCAGATATTTGTTTATGGAAGTCGTATCAATGAAAGCTGTTTGGTGCTTGGCTGCAATTATCTAATGCATTTTGTGCATTGCCATTGTTAAATAAGCTCAGCTGCATATAGTGCACATTGTGGGTATACATATTATACCTCGACCACAATTCCCTTCCCCATTAAAAGATTTCTATTCTCCTGATGCCAATGGATTAAACATTATTATTCAAAAAGGCACATAGTTACATCATCTAATTGCCAGGTAGTGTGTTTGGCAACTTGTATGAACTCTCTTTGTGTTATTTTCACTTAACTTCATTTCTGCACAGTAGTTTCCAAGCTGTTCATTTGCATGTATGCCAACAAGTTTCAATGCACTCCAACCTTGGACAAGTTTCAAAGCAAGGCATAATTCCTCTGAAATAGGTCTTCTGAATGTTTTATTATGTCCTTTCTCTTTTTGTTAATCCTGGAGCCCCTTAGCCATGTCAAAGCAATCATTTTTAATATCACATCTTCCAGGCATTAGAATGAAAGAACTTAAAAAGATTATTTGAGGGAAAATACATGTTGAATGAGGCATTTAATATAGAACTATTTACTTCACATTTACATTTTAACTACATTTTAATGTGCTCTGTTTTGAAAAGCAGGCTAATTTGAAATTCAGTGCTCTCAGAACAATATACAGTTCAAGACTATTAACACTGAACAGACTCCTTATTGCTGGAAAAGATTTAATTGAACGTAAATATATTTGTATGAAGCAGAAACAAACAAATTACATTTGTTATTATTACACTGAACTGATATTATTTTTAGAAATTGTGCTTTTATGTAAACCATTTAATTAAAGTAGCCATGCGCTTCTCCACATACACCACTGTGGAAGAATCCCCAGTTGCCACATTTTTTCACATCCCCCGACCCAGTCATTTGGAACAAATTTGTTATCAAGAAGGTAGGAGATATTGTGTGTAATAAAATGCTCCTCCAGTTTGATGCTCTGAGGGCTAAATTTAATTTGCCCAATACTCATTTGTTCCACTACTTGCAACTTAGGTATGCATATAACACTCAATTTGGTACTTCAACTCTTCAGGTTCAAGCAAGTGATCTGGAATCTCTGCTTAGAGATGACTCTTTGGATAAGGCCCTGTTCACTATTTACAAGCAATTGTTTAATGAGGTTGGTAAGCTTTTTGCACGCTGTAGACCTGCCTGGGAGTCGGTGTTCCTCCAGTTGGATGGGTATGACTGGGATGATATTTGGGAGATCAATTTCTCTAGATTAGTGTCGGCCAGAGACCATCTTATCCAATATATATTTTTACATCATATTTACCTTACTTAGATGGGCAAGGATTTTTTTCTACCCAGTCGCCCAGTTGCTGGTGGTGCGCATTAACCAGTGCAGACTTCTTACAAAACATTGGGACTGTACAGCTATCAACATTTTTTGGTGTGGGGTTACTGAATGTATACAAGAAGTTACCACACAGTGTACACGACCAGGAGTGGAGGTTTGTATTCTAGGTCTCGTAGATGCCCTAGCTCCTAAAAACCTTACACATACTCTGTTGATTTTATTGTTTTATTATGCTAGGAAATTAATAGTGCTCTCCTGGAAAAAGCCTACCCCTCCGACTGTTCTGACATGGTAGGCACTCATTAATAAAGCCATCCCTTTATATAAAGCCACCTAAACTAGTACAGGAATTCCTCATAAGTTTGATAATGTGTGGGGTGGATGGATGAATAGTGCATCTACAGTGTCTGATTAAATGTATGTATTATATTACTGGTGGGAATTTCAATGTATGTCAGGTGTGAAGCCAGGTGGGCATTGAAGACTATTAAGTATTAACGTTCTTGGGGGGTGAGCTGTGGACCAAGTTATTACATATATGGGTCTGCTTCTAGTATTTGAGGACAGTTGGTATATCATAGATATTTGGAGCTAGAGTATGTCATTATCTGAACTAGCATCCAATATATCTACATAATGGTACTTGTTGTTACTATGCTCATGTTCTAAGTCTCAAAGTTATACTGAGGGCCCAGTGCCGAGACTTTCTTTGAGTTTGTGTGTAGAGTGAGGTCTGGTGTCAGGCCATCACCCAATTGTTATATGTGTTTTTTGTATGTTATTTAAAAATTCAATAAAAATAATTAAAAAAAAAAAAAGAGTGGTCACGCCCAAAGACTTTTTCATACAGTTAAACAAATGACAATTACAGCAATTGCTAATGCCTGATAAGAATGGAAGATTGTATCAATAATAACTGTTTAGCCTTGGTAAAATATTTTATGCAATCATTTATTTTGAAGACATTTTATCTATACTAACAATTAGACACAAGGCAATTACAAAATGGTCTGCTCACCTTAAAATTGTATAAGCCACACTAAGCTTTCTAAAAGAACATGTTAGTATCATATACTATATTGCAGTCAACCACTCAGCTAAAAAAAAATCCCAACGAAGATAGTAAAAACTTACCAAAAATATGCAGAACAGAAGTGAATTTGTGCAATGTTTGAGAGCCTTAGCTTTCCCAGTATTTCATCAGAAAATTGAATTACATCACCATCTGCTAGGAAAAGAGGCCAGAAGCCAGCATCTAAGGTATGTCTTTTTTTCCTTTTCTTGGTAATGTTTCTCTCTTCTAAGGTCTTCAATGTACCTATAATTTGCCTTCCAGATTTATCAAAACTACACCCCCATCTACCACATTTTCCCCATGCAATTTCTGTCCCTCATACCTAATGTGTACAGTACATAAACTTAGGCTTAGTATCCCTCCACAAACCTACCCTACTCATATATCACTTTTTTTTTAATTAATGTTTAAAACTATTTTTTAAATTATGTTTATACAAGTCTAGCCACCAAATGAGAGAGACAATCAATTATTTATTTCATTCTTTGTTTACAACGCACTCAATGATACAATGTTTACCATGGTCTTTGGTGATAAATAAAGAGTATATTAAAAAAAGGGACCATCTGGCAGTTGTTTTACAAGGCAGAGCAATGACATTGCAGTAAGGAAACACAAGGCAATACCTCCATAAAAAAAGTTACAAGCCCCATCCCAAATCTCATTTTTTAGAATTTCTTATTGTTTCTCCCATAAAGAATGTCTTTCCATTAAAGATAAAAATTTCCCATAAGTAGGTGGCTGGAGCTAGCTTTGCTTCTTTGAGGGCACAGCCAAACTTTTTAAGGTAATGCTATAACATTTTGTTACCTTATCAGTTTCTAGTGCCAGCTTCTTGTGAAAAGGAGAAAAACAGTTATCCACATTCTTGGGCTTTTTATGACAGTTTACCTTAGGTTATTCAAATTAATAAGAAGGGCTGTAGAGTAGTAGAGTAGCCTGAGGTGATTGTTTTCATGCATTTTCTCTGTTCTGCTTTACATCCATCGATATTACTCTGTCATGACAGGCAGCAAACTCAAAACCTGCTGAGCAGTGGCCAATGGTGGAGATGTGAGGGGCAGGTGCTGATGTGCTATGAAAAGCAGAGTGGAAGAAAGTTTGCAGGGGGCTTGTCCAATTCTGCTTGTGAAATCTTGATGCTGGTCTTCTTCAAGGCTAATTTTATAAAGCAGTTAAAAAAAAAATGTGAAGAGGTGGGCACTGCCTGGGGGACATGTAACAAAGCATAAAAAAATATTTTTAAAAATACAGTACAGTGGAGAAATGTTCAATTTAACCACTTGACCTCTGGAAGATTTATCACCCTTCATGACCAGGCCATTTTTTGCGCTACAACGATGCATTACTTTACCTGACAATTGCGTGGACATGTGACACTGTACCCAAATAATATTTTTGTCCTTTTTTTTTCTCCACAAATAGAGATTTCTTTTGGTGGTATTTCATCACCTCTTTTGTGCTATAAACAAGAAAAGACCGACAATTAAAAAAAAAAAATATATATATATATATATATTTTACTTTGTGCTATAAAACATACCCAATAAAATAAAGTAAAAAATCTAATTTCTTCATCAATGTAGGCCAATATGTATTGTGCTACATATTTTTGTTAAAAAAAATCCCAATAAGCATATATTGATTGGTTTGCACAAAAGTTATAGTGCTGTTCTAATATACACGAGTAATACAACGTGATGCTTACAATGCTCAGCTTAAATAAGTATGAAACAATTCTTAAAACCAAGGTGCCAAATAAAAGTCCTTTTAAAAATGGTGCTTACAATGCTCAGCTTAAAACCAAACTGCAGAAAAAAATCTTTCATACATTCAATGATGGTGATAAAGGTGACTTGTGCCCCTCATTACATATACATGGTCATGAAATAATCAACATAAATCCTGTGTATCCAAAGTTATGCAGATTAAAAAGTTCAATGTTCAATATTGGTGATAAGGTGACTTGTGCTCTTCCTTGATTGCTCCCTCTGGTGGTGCAGGACAATCCTTGGAAAACGCTTGGTTCTCCTAGTACTTGGGTGATAATAAAGGGTAGATGCATGTTTACCAGATGGTTTCACCCCTCCGCGGGGTACAGCATGTTCACAGTCCTAAGCCACTGTGCAGCGGGTTCAGCCTGAACCTTGTAGTCCATCTTGGTGGTATCCAGATGGTTTCACCCTCTGGGGGGTACAGCACGTTCACAGTCCTACGCCACTGTTTAGCGGGTCCAGCCTGAACCCTGTAGTCCATCTTGGTGGTGTCCTTTCCCGTGGTCAAGTGCGTGTGTGAAAAATAAAGAGGGTTCACATAGAGTAGTACCATTTAATATAACATTTTATTTAAATGGTAACAATTTCCAAAGCAATAAAAGTATAATAAAACACGCTAGCCAGAGCTCCCTTTTTACTTACCTGAACCCTGTCTTTCCAGCACTGGGATGAGCACACCCGCTCAAGCTTGTGTCTCGGGTCCTCATTGGATAGATTGATAGCAGCGCAGCAATTGGCTCCCGCTGCTGTCAATCAAATCCAATGATGGGGGAGCTAGTGGGACGAGTCCTGCTGTCTGTGTCAATGGACGCTGCAGCAGGACTCAGGTAAGCGCCCGCATGACTGTCCCAAGGGAAGCACTTCCCAGTGGGGGCACTCGATGCGGGGTGGAGCCAGGAGAGCCACGAAGGGACCCCAGAAGAGGAGGATCGGGGTCATTCTGTGCAAAACCTTTGCACAGAGGAGGTAAGTATAACATGTTTGCTATTTAGCCACTTGTCAACCACGTTGCGTACATTTACTGTGGCAAGTTGGCTCCACTGCATAGATCGCCATCTATAAATGGCAATCTGCGTAGCCGCAGTTGCGGGCGGGCATGCGCTGGCGGCAGCACACTCTCATGCCCGCCGCACTCTGCATGAGTGTGGCCGTGGGTCGGGCGGACTCGATGTCCGCCGGCAACCCGCGATTGCTTTCTACAGAGGAAGAATGGGAAACCGCCAATGTAAACATGGCGGTTCCACGTTCTGCCAGTGGGCATGACAGTGATCTACTGAACCCTCTCATCAGGATCAGTTAGATCTGTCATGCCCCTGCAAGCCCAGCTTCCACACAGTTAGAACACAGTAAGGGAACATACTTAACCCCTTGATCGCCCCGTTAACCCCTTCACTGCCAGTGACATTTATACAGTAATCAGTGGCTAATTTTAGATCTGATCGCTGTATAAATGTCAATGGTCCCAAAAAGAGTCAAAAATGTCTGATCTGTCTGCCGCAATATCGCAGTCCTGATAAAAAAGATCGCCTCCATTACCAGTAAAAAAATAATAATAAAAATGCCATAAATTTATTCTCATGGATTGTAAAGGTGGCAACTTTTTGCAATTTTATTTATCATAAATATGAGGAAGAAAATATATCGGCCTAAACTGATAAATACATTTGTTTTTTTTATATATTTTTTTTGGATATGCATTATAGCAAAAAGTAAAACATATTGTTTTTCAAAATTGTCACTATTTTTTTTTTTATAGCGCAAAAAATAAAAACCGCAGAGGTGATCAAATACCACCAAAAGAAAGCTCTATTTGTGGGAAAAAAAGGACGTGAACTTTGTTTGGGTAGAGCGTGTCCACTAACTGGGATGCCAATTCTACAGTGCGCTTCAACTGGACTTAGGACAACGCCTTTCGTACATACATTACAACATGTTCTTCATCAGGGAAATACCATCCTACATGATATTAACATTCTCATCAATACATGATTGTGTATTTACAGATATCCCTCAGATTTGAACAAAAAGCATAAATAAACCTTGAATACAAGAAAATATACAAAGTTAAATGACTCAAGCATAATTATGCCTGGGACATTGGACATTTCTATTATAGTTTAAGTTTGTAAGCCTTATTTTTCTAGTGTTTACCCAAACAGGACAGAAAGAAAGGGAGAAGAGGCAGGAAGATGGAATAGAGACAGGAGGAACAGTACCTCTACAATGAGAGCATATGGTAACAGTAGACAAAAGCAGTGCCTACCCCTTTAACTCATACAATGTCCATTACTCATAAGCAGTCCATATAAACAAATATGCAAAATAATAAAATAAAGTCCAATAATATAAGTGCAAATATGCAAAAAATGTAAATAATCCAATCAGATGACTATGATTATAACAAAGTGCCTTCAGTGCTTTAAAAGTGGTAACGTGTTTCAAGGTGCTCCAAACAAAATCTGTGCAAGGTGCCAGAACCCCTCATGTGAGCACACTCATCAGAATGAATGGACCCCCTGCTTTTCAGTCAAGGGGTCAGACGGGCTAGGTACTGGTGAGGGCAGATCCTGACCGGAATCCTCTGGTGTAATGGAAGTAAATGGCGTGGGTCAAGATGTCCAAAAAAGAAACTCAATCCACAGAGTTCAGGAGAACAGAAAAAAGCTCATAGTATAGACTGTAAAACCCCATTTATTTGTGCAAGCCAAAAGGTACTTACAGAAATGTAGAATAAAAACAGCATGGGTGTCAACATGAATAGCAATACAAGGTAAGCCGGCGTGCATTCCCCTGTGAGCGGAGAAAACGTAGGCAGTTGCGATAAATCGGAAATTACGTCAACGCGTTTCGCTCTTACCACAGAGCGTCATCACGGGCATTGACTCCGGCAAATCACAACACATTTAACCCGAAGAGGGGAACCACCCCTCTTAGTGACAACCAATAATATGACATCCCATGTAAACTAATAGAGGGGGTCCATCACAACCTATACCACCGTCATCTCACCCGCCATCTAGTGGTGAAATTATATAACAAAAACAACAAATACAAAATAGATGAATGCATACAATTCAGAATGATAAAAAATATATTTAGAACCAAAGAATAGGAATTATATTCTTCCCAAAGAGGTCTTTAAAAAAATGCACAAATAAATAAAAAGATGACAGTACAAATAAAAAAATAAATAAATAAATAAATGGTGACAGGTTTTCATTAGCAGGCTAGTATTAGCCTGAGTGCAGCAGCCCTCCTTGTCACAAGTGTTCTCTCGCTTTTATATTGTAAATGTATTAGAGGTTGATCTCACCACGTCCATAGCGCAAATTGTTTGGTATAACAATGAGAGCATACGTCTCTCTGTCCTTTCTTGTTTCAATATTTTTTCTTGGAGCTAAAGCAGTCTAAGAATGGCTTAAAATTCTCTGATTCATTCAACCCGGGGGGGCATTGTGACCCCCCAGGGTATGAATCCACCATAATTCCTTTTGGAGCAATATCTTGTTTCAATTGCCTCCTCTAATAGGTGCATGTATTCTTTCCAGAGCTACGAAGGTAGCTTTTGGCATCCTGTATCTATGGGTTCTAACAGCATGTCTCCCCAAGGTAAGATACAGATTGTCAATTTGCATTGAATAAATATGCTTGTATATTTGTCTCTAGAAGACCTGCTGTTAACAAAAGTAATGCAGTTAACAAAATGTTTCGGCTCAAACCTGTGTCCATTTGGAAGTCTAATGCTTTTCTGTTTGGGTACATATTGACAATAAGAGCAGTTTCCACAAGGGAAAGTACCTATGTTTTACATGGATCCGCTTGTCTGCTACCCTTATACTCGCTATTAGGGATGGGATTGACTCGAACATCAGGGGTTCACCTGTTTGGCGAATCCCGAACAACATGGGGCGTTCGCAGGAAAATCAAGCTCCCCATAATGCAGTGAAATCACTGTAAAATGCCGCCCGCTGATTGGCCAAAGCATGCACATGACCTGCATGCTTGGCCAATCACAGCACACTCTGCTGTGAGAGTCATGATTGGCCAAAGGCAGGGTGCCTTTGGCCAATCATGGATCAGGGGTTTCAGTCCACGCCCACACTATATAAAGCCGCTTGAACAGCAGCTCTGTGCAGTGTGTGTGTGTAACTTGAATAGAGAGAACAGCTAGTGGCGTGTAGGCAGTTCAGTGCAGAGATAGGTAGATGTAGTGCGATCTGTATACAGTTAGTGCAGGCAGTGTAGACCATATACAGGCAGTGCAGGCAGTGTAAGAATATATATATATATATATATATATATATATATATATATATATACAGCCTAGTATATATATACATATATATATATATATATATAATACACTGCATTCAGTGTAGACGATATACAGCTCATTCAGTGTATAGTATATAGAGTCAGTTCAGGCAGTGTAAGTATGTACCTTATAGAGTATATATACAGTGGGTACGGAAAGTATTCAGACCCCCTTAAATTTTTCACTCTTTGTTATATTGCAGCCATTTGCTAAAATCATTTAAGTTCATTTTTTGCCTCATCAATATACACACAGCACTCCATATTGACAGAAAAACACAGAATAGTTGACATTTTTGCAGATTTATTACAAAATAAAAACTGAAATATCACATGGTCCTAAGTATTCAGACCCTTTGCTGTGACACTCATATATTTAACTCAGGTGCTGTCCATTTCTTCTGATCATCCTTGAGTTGGTTGTACACCTTCATTTGAGTCCAGCTGTGTTTGATTATACTTATTGGACTTGATTAGGAAAGCCACACACCTGTCTATATAGGACCTTACAGCTCACAGTGCATGTCAGAGCAAATGAGAATCATGAGGTCAAAGGAACTGCCTGAAGAGCTCAGAGACAGAATTGTGGCAAGGCACAGATCTGGGCAAGAAAAACATTTCTGCTGCACTTAAGGTTCCTAAGAGCACAGTGGCCTCCATAATCCTTAAATGGAAGATGTTTGGGACTACCAGAACCTTTCCTAGAGCTGGCCGTCCGGCCAAACTGAGCTATCGGGGGAGAAGAGCCTTGGTGAGAGAGGTAAAGAAGAACCCAAAGATCACTATGGCTGAGCTCCAGAGATGCAGTCGGGAGATGGGAGAAAGTTGTAGAAAGTCAACCATCACTGCAGCCCTCCACCAGTTGGGGCTTTATGGCAGAGTGGCCCGACGGAAGCCTCTCCTCAGTGCAAGACACATGAAAGCCCTCATGGAGTTTTCTAAAAAACACCTGAAGGACTCCAAGATGGTGAGAAATAAGATTCTCTGGTCCGATGAGACCAAGATAGAACTTTTTGGCCTTAATTCTAAGCGGTATGTGTGGAGAAAACCAGGCACTGCTCATCACCTGTCCAATACAGTCCCAACAGTGAAGCATGGTGGTGGCAGCATCATGCTGTGGGGGTGTTTTTCAGCTGCAGGGACAGGACGACTGGTTGCAATCGAGGGAAAGATGAATGCGGCCAAGTACAGGGATATCCTGGACGAAAACCTTCTCCAGAGTGCTCAGGACCTCAGACTGGGCCAAAGGTTTACCTTCCAACAAGACAATGACCCTAAGCACACAGCTAAAATAACGAAGGAGTGGCTTCACAACAACTCCGTGACTGTTCTTGAATGGCCCAGCCAGAGCCCTGACTTAAACCCAATTGAGCATTTCTGGAGAGACCTAAAAATGGCTGTGCACCAACGTTCACCATCCAACCTGACAGGACTGGAGAGGATCTGCAAGGAGGAATGGCAGAGGATCCCCAAGTCCAGGTGTGAAAAACTTGTTGCATCTTTCCCAAAAAGACTCATGGCTGTATTAGATCAAAAGGGGGCTTCTACTAAATACTGAACAAAGGGTCTGAATACTTAGGACCATGTGATATTTCAGTGATATTTCGGTTTTTATTTTGTAATAAATCTGCAAAAATGTCAACAATTCTGTGTTTTTCTGTCAATATGGAGTGCTGTGTGTACATTAATGAGGGAAAAAATGAACTTAAATGATTTTAGGAAATGCCTGCAATATAACAAAGAGTGAAAAATTTAAGGGGGTCTGAATACTTTCCGTACCCACTGTATATACATATATATATATATATATATATATATATATATATATATATATATATATATATATATATATATATACGGTATCTCACAAAAGTGAGTACACCCCTCACATTTTTGTAAATATTTTATTATATCTTTTCATTTGACAACACTGAAGAAATGACACTTTGCTACAATGTAAAGTAGTGAGTGTACGAATTTGCACCGCTATGGTGTGTATCCAGCCTAACCCTCAGCTTCTTTAGCAGGGCAGTGGTCGTCATGGAGGTTTGTTTGGGGTCATTATTATGTTGGAATACTGCCCTGTGGCCCAGTCTCTGAATGGAGAAGATCATGCTGTGCTTCAGTATGTCACAGTACATGTTGGCATTCATGGTTCCCTCAATGAACTGTAGCTCCCCAGTGCCAGCAGCACTCAAGCAGCCCCAGACCATGACACTCCCACCACCATGCTTGATGGCAGGCAAGACACACTTGTCATTGTTCTCCTCACCTGGTTGCCGCCACACATGCTTGACACCATCTGAACCAAATAAGTTTATCTTGGTCTCATCAGACCACGGGACATGGTTTTAGTAATACATGTCCTAAGTCTGCTTGTCTTCAGCAAACTGTTTGCAGGCTTTCTTGTGCATCATCTTTAGAAGAGGCTTCCTTCTGGGACGACAGCTATGCAGACCAATTAGATGCAGTGTGCGGCGTATGGTCTGAGCACTGACTGACAGGCTGACCCCTCCTTCCAACTCTGCAGCAATGCTGGCAACACTCATACGTCTATTTCCCAAAGACAACCTCTGGATATGACGTTGAGCACGTGCACTCAACTTCGTTGGTCGACCATGGCGAGGCCTGTTCTGAGTGGAACCTGTCCTGTTAAACCGCTGTATGGTCTTGGCCATCGTGCTGCAGCTCAGTTTCAGGGTCTTTGCAATCTTCTTATAGACTAGATTATCTTTATGTAGAGCAACAATTCTTTTTTTTTCAGATCCTCAGAGAGTTCGTTGCCATGAGGTGCCATGTTGAACTTTCAGTGACCAGTATGAGAGAGTGATAACACCAACTTTAACACACCTGCTCCCGATTGACACCTGAGACATTGTAACACTAACAAGTCACATGACACCGGGGAGGGAAAAGGGCTAATTGGGCCCAATTTGGACATTTTTACTTAGGGGTGTACTCACTTTTGTTGCCAGCAATTTAGACATTAATGGCTGTGTGTTGAGTTATTTTGAGGGTACAGCAAATTTACACTGTTATACAAGCTGTACACCCACTACTTTACATTGTAACAAATTGTTATTTCTTCTGTGTTGTCACATGAAAAGATATAATAAAATATTTACAAAAATGTGAGGGGTGTACTCACTTTTGTGAGATACTGTATATATAATACGCTGATTTTAGTGTAGACTATATACAGCTCATTCAGTGTATAGTATATAGATTCAGTTCAGGAAGTGTAAGAATATATATGTACCTTATAGAGTATTTATAAATATATATATATATATATATAACAGCTTTCAAATTTTGCACTCGCCTACTCGCACTTTTGCGAGTGCAAAATGAGGGCTGACGAGCAGCTAGGAAGCCTGGGAGTGAGGCGGAGCGGGGGGACGAGCACCGCCGGCAGGCGGGATGAATGGGAGCCGTGCTCCCAGTGGAATAGACCATGGAGGAAGAAGATTGCCTGCAGGATCACAGAGCGGGGATTGCCCACTGTAACAGTTTACATTAGCATTGCCATCTGCTCGCAGTCACACACAGTCCGGCCCTCCTGACCTGTGCCTGTGACAGACAGAACGCTGGTCCAATGCCAGGGTGCATTCTGTCTTTCACATGCTGGGTCAAGAGGGTGGGATCTGTGTGTAACCACGAGTGGACGGCAATGCTAATGTAAACTGTTACATCAGGCGATCCCGCTCTGTGATTCCGCAGGCAATTTTCTTCCTCCTCGCTCTATTCCACTGGGAGAACGGCTCCCATTCATTCCCAGGCACAAGTGAGGCTGCAATCATGGGCACAGGTGAGGCTGCAATGGGCACAGGTGAGGCTGCAATGGGCACACATGAAGCTGCAATCATGGGTACAGATGAGGCTGCAATCATGGGCACAGGTGAGGCTTCAATGGGCACATGTGAAGCTGCAATCATGGGCACAGGTGAGGCTGCAATGAGCACAGGTGAAGCTGCAATCATGGGCACAGATACGGCTGCAATGAGCACAGGTGAGGCTGCAATCATGGGCACAGGTGAGACTGCTATGGTGGGCGCAGATGAGGCTGCAATGATGGGCACAGGTGAGGCTGCAATGATGAGCACAGATGAGGCTGCAATGGTGGGCATGGGTGAAGCTACACTGATAAAGTTGTTGTTAATATTTATTTGTGTAACTTAATTCTGCATAAAACATTTAAGTATCATTTCATGAGAATTTATGAGGGCGTGTATAGGGGCGGGATTAGGGGCGAGCATGGTAGGGGTTGGGTGGGGCAACTGGTGGTGAATAAGCCTTAAGGCCTGGCTAGTAGCTCATGACTTGAAATTTTGAGCTCTGATATATAATACACTGCCTTTAGTGTAGACTATATACAGCTTATTCAGAGTATAAGAATATATATGTACCTTATAGAGTATATTTATATAAATATATATATATATATATATATATATATATATACAGTACAGACCAAACGTTTGGACACACCTTCTCATTCAAAGAGTTTTCCTTATTTTCATGACTATGAAAATTGTAGATTCACACTGAAGGCATCAAAACTATGAATTAACACATGTGGAATTATCTACATAACAAAAAAGTGTGAAACAACTGAAAATATGTCATATTCTAGGTTCTTCAAAGTAGCCACCTTTTGCTTTGATTACTGCTTTGCACACTCTTGGCATTCTCTTGGTCTCTTTGGTCTGTCCAAACTTTTGGTCTGTACTGTATATATATATATTATGCTGCTAGTGTAGACTATATACAGCTCATTCAATGTATAGTATATAGAGTCAGTTCAGACACTGTAAGAAATAAGAATATATATACAGTATACAGTATAGTTACAGTGTTCTGCCACCACCAACACTTAAGTTCCAATTTTTCTGCACCTGTTTGCCTGGGGCATGTCATTACAATTTTTGAAATAAATTACAACAGCAGGGCCCGTTCCTGTGTCAAACAAGAGTAATTGTGAGGGGTTATAGTGTTCTGCCACCACCAACACTCATGGCCCAATTTTTCTGCGCCTGTTTGCCTGGGCATGTCATTAATATTTTTTAAATAGATTACAACAGCAGGGTCCGTTCCTTCGCCCAACAAGAGTAATTGTGAGGGGTTATAGTGTTCTGCCACCACCAACACTCAAGGCCCAATTTTTCTGCACCTGTTTGACTGGAGCATGTCAATACAATTTTTGAAATAAATAACAACAGCAGTGCTCGTTCCTGTGCCCAACAAGAGTAATTGTGAGGGGCTATAGTGTTCTGCCACCATCAACACTCAAGGCCCAGTTTTTCTGCACCTGTTTGACTGGGGCATGTCATTACAATTTTTTAACTAAATTACAACAGCAGAGCCTGTTCCTGTGCCCAACAAGAGTAATTGTGAGGGGTTACATTGTTTTGCCACCACCAACACTCAAGGCCCAATGTTTCTGCATCTGTTTGACTGGATTATGTCATGCTCTTAACCACTTGCCGACCGTGTAACGTAGTTACACGTCGGCAAGTGGCACCCATTGTTGTGGGAGGACGTTATATAACGTCCTCCCACAATCGCGCTCCCGCGCGCCCCCTGGGGCGCGCACCTGGGAGCATCCGTGACCGCCGGGTCTATGAGACCCGGCGCATCACGGATCCAGGTAAATGGCCGCTTGGAGCGGCCGTTTACCATGTGATCGCTCCGTCAAATGACGGAGCATCACATGTAAACAAGCCGGCGGAAGTGCCGGCTTGTCTCCCCCCTCTCCG
>BLSH010231652.1:37866-48043 GCA_018402905.1 Glandirana rugosa
AGGAGTGGAATTGTATATTAGGGGGACGAGACATGTCGTGTAGTCAAAAATAAACGGATCACGTTCCTCATCTGGACCAAGGGATACCCTCGTCGCCAGAGGACTTAATCTTCAGGAGACCGCTGCTCCCATAGGGAACCAGGTCTACTCCTTGCACTAGGCAAATAAAAACTGATGTGCTGTACAGAGCAGGGGGATTATATGTTAAGGTGAGGACAGCCCCCTGGGAGGGGCCAACCTACACTTTTGTTTGTTTTGCCTAGGGGCTACTCCTAGTAGGATGAGCATAACCCCATGTGTCATAAGAATGCTGCGTCTGTCAGTGAACGGAAGAGAAATTACTAATTTGCAAAATTTTATAACAGAAACAAAGAAAAATACATTTTTTAATATATTTTTTGGTCTCTTTTCATTTATAGCGCAAAAAATGAAAAACTCAGTGGTGATTAAATACCCTCAAAAGAAAGCTCTATTTGTGTGAAAAAAGGACATACATTTCATATGTGTACAGTGTTGCATGACTGAGTAATTGTCATTCAAAATGTGAGAGCGCTGTAAGCTGGAAATTGGTCTGGTTAGGAAAGGGGTTTAAGTGCCCAGTGGGCAAGTGGTTAAGAATCAATTTAAACACCTAGGCTGCAAGTTGAAAGGAAGGACCTCCAAGGATATATATTCTCTGAAATATTGCCTGTGCCATGAGCAACACAGGAAAGGCCGCAGGAGCTTAGAGAACTGAATGCATTGCTAAACACTTGATGTAAGAGAGAAGGATTTGGATTTCTAGAGCCCTGGGCTGACTTTTCATTGGTGTACAATCTATATGTGAAAGATGGTTTGCACTAAATACAAGAGGACCTACTGTACTAGGGTTTATGGAAAGGATTGGGTGGGAGAGCGAATTTAGGCCTCGTGCACACTGGTTTATTGTAAACGCAGTTTCTGCTGCATTTCTCCGGCATTAAAAACTCTCACCTAAGCTGCATTTTTTTCAAACTGGTTTAGCTAAGTTTAGCAGAATTTATCTGTGTTTTGGTGTTTGGGAGTTTTAGTTGGCCAGAATTTTAATTCTGGCCATTGAAATCAATAAACGCATTAGTGCTAAATGTGCCTATCGCATAGGCGATTCTTCTGCGTTCAGGAACAGGAGCTTTGACTGCCTCTAAGCTCTGCTGCTCCTAAACTCCTCTAAAAGCCTAGGTGTACTTGGCCACCTAGGCTTTTATTGAGGTGCCTTCAGGGACTAAGGCCCCTTTCACACATACGGGCCGTTTGTCCGTTTTTCATCCATCCGTTGACGGATGAAAAACGGACATTAATGCATTCCTATGGAAAAACTGATGACAACTGATGATCAGCTATTTTCATCAGTTTTCATCCGCTTCCGTCAGCATCCGTTTTTTTGAACGGATGAAAGTCCTATTTTTCATCCGTCAAAAAAAACGGATCGGACGAAAAACGGATGTAAACTGACGAACGGTCAGTTTTTCATCCGTTTTTGCATTGGTAGTGAATGTAAAAAAAAACTGATGAAAAACTGATGACCACTGATGAGAAAACGGATGAAAAAAAACGGATGAAAAAACGGATGAAAAAACGGATGAAAAACGGATGAACTGATGAACTGATAAACTGATGAACGGTCCGTGTGTGTGAAAGGACCCTTAGGCAAAAAAATGCAGAAGGCCCTCAAAATTTAGGAGCAGCAGTGTGCATGAGGCCTAAGCAGACCATACACTAATCGAAATGTGTCTTGTTCAGCAGGGTCCTGCTAAATTTCAGTCAGAGTGTGGACCTGTTAATCAGAAGTTGATCATTCTGTCATCTTCTGTCAAAGGAATACGTTGGAAAATGTTTGTCAATTAGCAGCTGCAGCCACTGATCAGTGTGTTCTGACCGCGACGGATACCACTGTCAGAATACAATGTCCTGGTAGGGACATTCCTTCATCCACCTCGTTTGCCTTGATGGAATAATCTGTTTTGTTTTTTTGTTTTTTTAATTCAGACCATGGCCAACTTTAGAATATAATGGAGTAGACAGTGGTCTGACACTAATGAATGGTGGAATGGGAGATGTCTATGGCAGGTGATACAGAAATTTCAATCTTAGAAACAACCATTGGCATTCACTATTTGTCTTACCTGCTGAGCAATCCACAACCATGTGCAATTCTGATAGTTGTGGTGTGGGTTTTCAAGGGTTAACAGGCAATGAGGAGGCAACATAATGCCTGCTCACCACCTATCAAATGCTGCCAAGTGTAAATGAGCCCTTATAAGACAATTATGGTACAGGTTATAGAAGCCCCAACTAGAAATGATGATCTACCCAACCTGTTATTCTCAAACATTGCTGAACTTATAAGTAACATTCATATAAAAGAACATCCATGCAGCAATGATCATAATGTAGTTTCAGTTAATGTAAGCCAGGGGTAGGCAACCTTAAAGAGGTGAAGATCTACCTGAACAACATGGGAGAAGTTAAAGATCACGGGGCACAGTGTCGCCTCCTGACACCTGATTTAAAACTCTAATTACCGTACTACCGTGTCACAATCACACAGGATATAATAGAAGTCTATGGCTAAGCACAGCAAATGGAGAGAGACCTCTACCTAGGATAAGAGGTGGAATGCAGTTGGTATCCACATGGGACAGGCGTGGCATCAGCACTACAGAGGAGGCCTCGGCTTATGAGGCTCTTGCTCCCTACTACAGCTCCAACTTTACAAGTAGTCCTTCTGCATTGCACTCTACTGCTCTGGGATGGCGGGTCAGCAAGCCCAGACTGCGATCTACCAGTCACCTGTCTGTGATCTACTGGTAGATCGCAATCTACAGGTTGCTGATCCCCCGATGTAAGCTGTAAGCAACAAGCACATATAGTAAAGTTAAAACACTTGAATTTAGCAGAGCAAATTTTCCAAGGCTGAGGGCTGCTCTCCAAGATTTAAAGAACACAGAACAGAAGTTGGAATGTTTCAAACTGACTGTATGTGAACTCTCTGCAAAATCTATTCCCACAGGTAATACGATTCAAAGACTAAAAATAAAAATGTGGCTCATGTCCAAAATTAAAAAAAAAACCTTAATAAGAAAAAGAGTTTTTAAAAAATGAAGGAACATTATTTAAAGTTGTAAAGAATATAACCGAGTATGTAAAAAGGAAATCAAGGCCACACAAATTCAAATGAAAGACAGGCTGCAAAAGAGCATAAGACCAACCGTAATTCTACAGATATATTAACAGTAAAAAGGTCAGGTCTGAGCATGTATGGGTTCCAGAGAGAGAGAGATATAATTTTGCCCCGTGCAAATCATTAGTAAGACCTCATCTGGAATATGCAGTTCAGTTTTGGCCTCCAGTTCTCAAAAAGGATATTGGAGAACTGGAGAAAGTACAGAGAAGGGCAACCAAACTGATAAGAGGCATGGAGGAGCTCAGCTATGAGGAAAGCTTAGATGATCTGAATTTATTCTCTCTTCAGAAGAGGAGATTAAGGGGGGATATGATCAACATGTATAAATACATAAGTAGTCCATATAGTGAACTTGGTGTTGAGTTATTGACTTTAAGGTCATCAAAGAGGACAAGGGAGCACTCTTTACCACTATAGGAAAAAAGATTTAATCTCCAGATACGGAAAGGTTTCTTCACCGTAAGAGCAGTGAAAACGTGGAATAGACTCCCTCTAGAGGTGGTTCTGACCAACTTGGTAGATTGCTTTAAAAAAGGCCTGGATTCTTTCCTTAACTACTTCCACACTGCACACAGTATATTTACTGCAGCAGTGTGGATGTGTCCCACGAATCACCGTAAATAGTGATTTGCAGAGTGGCCACTAGGGGTCGCGCCTGTGCCCGCCGCACTCCAGAGGAATGTGCCCGCGTCTCGGGCGGACCCGATGTCCACCGGCGAGCCACGAAGAGCAGCCAGAGCCAAAGAACAGGGAACCGCCGATGTAAACATGGTGGTTCCCCGCTCTATCAGTGGGGACATAAGAGATCTACTTATCCCTGTCACTGGGATCAGTTAGATCTCTTATGCCCATAACAGGCCAGCCTCCCCACAGTTAGAACACGCCCAGGGAACACAGTTAACCACTTCACTAACCCCTGCGGGTTAACCCCTTCACTGTCAATGACATTTATACAGTAATCAGTGGATATTTAAATTTCTGATCGCTGTATAAATGTCATTGGTACCAAAAAAGTGTCTCAGTGCCACTAAAAATCGCAGATCGCCACCATTACTAGTAAAAAATAAAAACCCCAGAAATGAATTCTTATCATCCGTAAACAGGGCAACTTTTGTGCAAACCAATCAATAAATGCTGATTGCGATCTTTTTTTTTTTTTTTACCAAAAATATGAGGAAGAATATAAATCGGCCAAAACCGATGAAAACAAAATGTTTTTTAATATTTTTTTTGGATTTGTATTTTAGTAAAAAGTAAGAAATTTTGTTTTTTTTTGCTAAATTGTCGCTCTTTTTTTGTTTATAGCGGTGATCAGAAATGATGCAGAGGGGATCAAATACAACCAAAAGAAAGCTCTATTTGTGGGGAAAAAAAAGGACGCAAATTTTGTTTGGGTACAATGTCGCACGACTGCGCAATTGTCAGTTAAAGCGACGCAGTGCCGAATCGCAAAAAGTGCTCTGGTCCTAACATGGGGAATCCTTCTGTGGCTGAAGTGGTTAAATGTACATAATATATATATATATAATATAACTGGGTGCTAACATTTATAGGTAAAGTTGATCCAGGGATAACCCAATTGCCTCTCATGGGATCAGTAAGGAATTTTTCCCCTGCTATAGCAAATTGGATCATGCTTTGCTGGGAATTTTCACCTTCCTCTGGATCAACTGTGGGTGAAGGATTGTGTATATTGGATTGTTCGTTATGTGTTTTTTTCATTATGATTGGTTGAACAAGATGGACTTGTGTCTTTTTTTTCAACCTAACTATGTAGGCCCTTTTACTAGATAATTTGAGCTGGTGACTGGGGACAAAGAGAATGCCTTCTTCAGCTCTGTCTATACAAAGGAATATGGGGGGGCCTCAAGTCTATAATGGGGATAGTATTGACATAGCTCCAAAAGAACTACCAGGTATAAATACATAAATGGTCTAAAATCGTGAATTTGGTGTTGCATTATGTACTTTCAGGGCATTGCAGAGGACAAGGGGACACACTTTACATCTGGAGGAAAAGAGGTTAAACCTCCACACATGGAAAGGCTTCTTCACAGTAAAGCTGGGTATACATGATCCTCTATCCACACAAGTGAGATGGATGGTGGAATGCTTTCCGCTACACTGATCAGTTGGCTGCAGCTGCTGGTAGATGAAAGTTTTCCAGGGAAAGCCATGCAGATTGAAATTTGGGCCATTCTTGCTAAACCTGCTGAATTTTGATCTGTTTTGTACCTATCTTAAGAGCTGTGAAAATGTAAAATAAAATCCACAAGAACCAGCCATCTGGAAGTTGGATGAGATATACAGTATATTAGGCAGCAAGTAAATATGTTAATCCTGAAGTTGATGTGTTGAAAGAAGATAAAATGGGCATCTCAGTTTGTTGTGTATTGTGTAGATGCAGACTGGTCAAGTGTGCCCATGCTGATCTGTGTCCACAGCCAAAAGCGCCTACAATGGACACATGAGCCTTAGAACTGGACCATGGAGAAATGGAAGAAGGTGGCCTACTCTCATTAATTCAATTTTCTTTTACATGTGGATAGCTGGCTGTGTGTGTGTGTCACTAACCTGGCTAAGAGAAGGCACCAGGATGCAGTATGGAAAGAAGGCAAGCCTGTGGAGACAGTCTGATGGGCAATGTTGTGCTGGGAAACTTCGGATCCTGCCATTTGTGTGGATGTTACTTGGTATGTACCACCTACCTAAACATTGTTGCTGACCAAGAAGACCCCCAAGTATATCATGGGAACAATATTCCCTGATGTCAGTGGCCTCTTTTCAGCAAGATGAAAATCCAATCAAGCATCTCTGGGATGTGCTGGAAAAACAAATATGATCCATGGACACCCCACCTTACATGACTTAAAGGATCCTCTACTGACAGCTTGGTGTCAAATACCACAGCATACCTTCAGAGGTCTAGTGGTGGCCATGCCTCAGTGGGTCAGGGCTGTTTTGGTGGCAAAAGGGAGCCCTACACGTTATTAAGTGGGTGGGCATAACGTTATGACTGATCAATATACATGCGTGCGTGCGTGTGTGTGTGTGTATATGATGCAGTGATCACTGATTAATATTACAATGTAGTGACAGTAAAAAAAAGCTACTGTAATATGGAAATGAAACTGTAACAAAATTAACAATGTAGCAAGAAAGTGTTGCAAAATATCAAAATCCTTCACATATAGCAAGTATTTTTCCAGTGTCCGGTATTCCACCCTTATTCTCATACACTTATTATCACCCAACACAGTTGCACACCTCCACCAGTGATAGGAATTGCACTCACCCTCTCATTTGCCTCTCTTTTTCAACATGGGCAAAAGCACTTTTTTTTCCCGATAGGTGTTTCCACCATTTAGCAGGATGATTTCCAAGAAAACCAGATCCTAAGTGGCAAGCTTCTTGTGCTGGTTCCTCTAGTTAGCACTTCCTCACTATGTAAACCATAAGCAGAAAGGAACCCCACACAGTGTAAAAAACTTTACAACTTTTCTTTTACAAAATATTGAGATTTTTCGGGGAAAAAAATGTACCGGACAAGATCTCAAAACAACAGCGTGGAGTGGGGGATATGAAAGACGCTGTGGCAAGCTGCAAACTGCATGAGGATTTCTATATACAGTTAGGTCCATATATATTTGGACACAGGCACAATTTTAGTTTTTTTCAGGTATTTACCAAAACTATATTTAGATAATGGACATAGGATGAAAGTGCACACTCTCAGGTTTAATTTGAGGGTATGTACATTCAAATCGGAGGAAAGGTTTAGGAATTACAGTTCTTAATAGCCAGTCCCCTTTTTCAAGGGACCAAAAGTAATTGGACAAGTGATTCAAAAGCTGTTTCATTGCCAGGTGTGGGCTACTCCTTCGTTATTTCTTCATCAATTAAGCAGGTAAAAGGTCTGGAGTTCATTCTATGGTCTCGTACACACGGTCTGATTTTCGGACGACCGGGTATGTAGAGCATACTGACTATCGAAAATGTTTCGTCCGACAAAGGCAAATGTAGTGACGTACTATGAGAGTATAAAGAGGAAGTTCATTTTTGGTGCGTCACCCTTTGGGGTTCTTCTGCTAATTTCATTATTAAAAAGACATTAAAAAGATGATAATGTGTACCGCATTTCGTAATATCACTTGCCGCTTCACATGTTCTTTCTGGATCACCAGTTTACATGACCAAACTCTTCTGGGTCGTTCCTTGATTCCAATCATGCATGTTTGTATTTCCGGCATTTGTGTGAAGATTTCCAAAAATCGGACGTTGAGCTGCCGTATGAAAAAAAACCTACTAGTCTACACATGCAGATTTTGTCTGACGAAAAATCAAAATCCGATGTCGAAAGGAGCATATTAACGGTAAGAATTTCGCATGACAGGCCGTCGGACAAAAATTCCTGTCCGAAATTTGCATCGTGTGTAGGGGCCTTTAGTGTGGTATTTGCATTTGGAATCTATTGCTGGGAACCTACATCATGTGTCCCAAAAGAGTTGTTTTTCCAGGTGAAACAGGCCATTGTAAGGCTTCAAAAATGAACCAAATCCCTCAGCGAGATAACAGCAACTTTAGGAGTGGCCAAATCAACAGTTTGGTACATTCTGAGGAAAGAAGAACGCATTGGTGAGCTCAGCAACATTTAATGCCTGGACGTCCATGGAAGGCAACAGTGGTGGATGATGGCAGGATCCCCTCTATGGTAAATAAAAACCCATTCACAGCATCCAGACAAGTGAAGGACACTCTTCGGGAGGTGGGTGTATCATTGTCAAGTCTACAATCAAGAGAAGACTTCAAAAGAGCAAATACAAAGGGTTCACCACAAGGTGCAAACCATTGATAAGCCTGAAGAATAGAAAAGACATATTAAACATCTAAAAAAGCCAGTTCTGGAAAAGCATTCTTTGGACGGATGAAACTAAGATTAATCTGTACCAGAATGACAGGAATAAAAAAGTGTGGAGAAGGCTTGGAACAGCTCATGATCCAAAATACACAACGTCATCTGTAAAACATGGTGGAGCTTGCAGTGTGATGACATGGGCATGCATGGCTTCCAGTGGCACTGGGTCATTGGTGTTTATAGATGATGTGACATAAAACAGAAGCAGCCGGATGAATTCTGCAGTGTTTAGAGATATACTGTCAGCCCAGATTCAGCCAAATGCAGCAAAGCTGATTGGACGGCGCTTCACGGTACAGATGGACAATGATCCAAAACACACTGCAAAAGCAACCCAGAAGCTTTTGAAGGAAAAAAAGGTGGAATATTCTGCAATTGCCGTGCCAATCACCTGATCCCAACCCAATTGAGCATGCATTTCACTTGCTGAAGGCACAACTAAAGGCAGAAAGACCCGCAAACAAAAAAAAACAACAGAAGACAGCTGCAGTTAGAGCCTGGAAAATCATCAGAGAAGAGGAAACCCAATCTTTGGTACTGTCCATGGGTTCCAGACTTCAGGCAGTCATTGCCAGTAAAGGACTCCCAATAAAATATTTAAAATGAACATTTTATTTATGATTATATTCATTTGTCCAATTACATCTGAGCCCCTGAAAAGGGGGGGGGGGGTTGGGACTGTGTATAAAAATGGTTGCAGTTCCTAAAAGTTGTACTTGATATTTTCTATTCAACCCCCCCCCAAAAAAAAAAAAGAGAAATGGGATACAAATTTGAACCTTAACTAGGCCAGACAATACCCTTCATTTCTTATATGTAAGGCATGTTTCAGTCTTGTTTATAGTATGTTGGTTTTAGGCATTAGGTATAAGCGGATGTTGATCCCATACTTTTTTCAATATTTGTATGCATTTCTATATCTTTTTATTTGTCTGATAGAGGGAGGCGTGTTTTGCTTATTTTTGCACCCGAATCATGTTGGCTGTCTTGTGTCTTTTATAAATTTGGTCTAGCGCTCCTTATTTTGGTTGTAGCTTCGAGAACGCAATGGCTGGCAGTGGGGGATTTGTTCACCCACTCTTTTTGGTGCGGATGGAGGAATCAAGTGGTTCATTTTGTTCTTCAGCCCATAACCTGAAAGAGAGGAAACTAAATGTGTGTTTGATGCGAAAAAGCAAAGCAAACCAATTTTCAAGGCACAGGAAAAGTTTTGCTATTTTTTAGGACAAATTTAAGACAAAAAGGTAAATTTCAGGGCACCTCATAGGCACAATTAACATTTCTAGAATATTCCCTATTAGATGGTATATTTTCACTTTTTGAGCTCAGGTCCACTTTAAGCAACCATGCATGGAGAGATGTGATTACTGCTTAAACATCCAACATTTAGTGCACTTTAACCAATCTCCGTATTTTTGTTTACTTAATGGTAATTTCCAGCACTGGATTTTCTCTCTCCATCCCTGCCTTATCATAAGAAATAAACAGAAAATTAGACAAAACTTTCCAGCCTGCTCAGTCTCTGAGGCTGACCCCGACCTCCTGAAGACCCCAGATATCATCACTCACATCCCATGCATGAGAAAATTTGCTGGATTTTGCCAAAAAATGTTTCTGTGCTGAGATAGTTTTGACATGTTTGGTCAGTTTTAAACATTAATGTGTCTATGATCAAGAAATGTAAACATATAAAAAGTTTGTAGAAAGAATCTTCCACACGCCATGAATTAAGGATTACAGCATATGCGATGAAGCACCTCGGTAAAACATTAGTAAAGAAATCAATTCTGCATCCTTTGAGTGAACATCATTAACTTCCTCGTTGCCCAACATTTTGGAATGTAGCAGAGTGCTGTAGAAATGGAACATAGGTATGGACACAAAGGACTGTGCTAGAGGAGTCTAGAAGAGCCTTGGGGCCAAGATAAATTCTGACAACTCTGAAATGATGTATTCTGTGTTGCAGATCTATTTTGGCCGACAACACCTCTGCATCTTAGACATTACCGGTTGTGTTGGGTACCTGGCCCCCTGCAGCACTCTGTGGTTCAAACTATTGA
>BLSH010231652.1:109624-125398 GCA_018402905.1 Glandirana rugosa
TTTGTTGTTTTTTTTGTTGAATTTTATTGTCGTCTTCTCAAGGTAAGGGAAGTTGTCCCTTCATTGGACTGGGTAACATCTTGAACCCAGAGGGTGGTGGGGGGTGGGACGTGTTGGGGGGTTTGAAACCACACGGAAGTTGGGATTTTGCCTATACCGTCGGTGGTAGTACCCCACGCCAGGTAGTCGGTGGTTTTGCCGAATTCAGGGCACACACCTTAGTTCGTACGTAGAACTGGCCTAATGGAAGAAAGGGTTGTCAAGACCCTAAAGAGGACCCGGTGGGAGACCCAAGTTCTACAATGGGTCAGGTTACTTCCCTGTTGAAGGGAATGGAACTCTTCTGCTGTTATTTTAAGTTGTTTTTTTTGTTGTTTTCTTTTTTGTATGGGTTCTTAACTTCTCATATAACCTTTGCAGAGAATATGGTTTACACTCTGCTCCACTAGGAGACAGAGCTTGGTATCTGATTACTGCTAACAGAATGAGGGATAGATACTTTAACATTCATGCCAATACATATGCAATGCAAGCTACAGTGTTGATGACTTGGTTTTGGGATATTATGTTGGACCTTCCATGATGGAATCGCTTACAATTGTGTCGTGGAACGTCAGAGGCCTGAATCTAAACATAAAAGATCCTTGGTTTTTAACTTTCTGAAAAGGTACTCCCACAGATATGTATTTTCCAGGAGACCCACCTGGTGGGGAGCAGGGTGCTGGCCCTCAAGAAGGCCTGGGTCGGCTCCTACTACCATTCTACCTACACCTCATACTCCAGGGGGTTGGGTATCCTGGTACATAAATCGCTGAGGTTTACCCTGCTGGACTTACATCTTGACCCTGAGAGCAGGTATGTGATTTTACATGCAGTAGTGGCGGGTATGGAGCTGGCCCTGGCCGGGGTGTACCTTCCCCCTCCGGCCTCTCTGGCTGTTCTGAATAAGATTTTGCCTATCCTTGCCCGCTATCCGGCTGCGGGGGTCCTACTGGCGGGAGATTTTAACATGACATGGAACCCTAGTATGGACAAGTCACATCCTGATCCTGCCGTGGACTCCCCGCTGTCGAGGTGGGCAGATAATTATGGCCTGCGGGATGTTTGGAGGTGGAGGCACCCCTCTCAGTCTCGATTCTCCTGCCACTCGGCAACCCATGCATCCTTTTCCAGAATTGATCTTGTGCTGGCCGGGGACTCACTGATTCCGAGGGTGGAGGAGGTTGCTCTGTTGCCCAGGGGCGTGTCGGATCACTCTCCGCTGCTGCTTCGCCTGCGGCTGGATACCCCGGTGGGGGCCACTCTATGGCACCTGTCGGGATATTGGGTCACAGATGAAAGGATTTCCCCAGTCATGGAGGGAGAAATTAGGGCATACTGGGGCAGTAATAAAGAAGGGCCGGTTAGTCCACAACTGACCTGGGACGCATTCAAGGCCTCTACTAGAGGGGCATGTCAACAGGTAATACATAAGGTTCATAGGGAATCTGGAAGGGAGCTGGTGGAGGCAGAAAAAGAGGCCCAAAAATTAGAGGAGCAGTTCACCTCAACAGGGGATCCTGATCTTTATGGCCGCATGATGCATTTGTATAAGGAAATCTCGGTGCAGCGTGTGGCCACATGCAGGAAACTTTTGCTGTCACAAACTCAAAGAATCTTTGAGCAGGGGGATAGGGCGGGGAGGATGATGGCCTGGCTGGTTAAGGAGGGGTCGGCCGCCCCCCATATAGCGAACATCAGGGATCGGGAGGGAGTGGTGCACTCTGACCCCCGCAAGATTAATGACCAATTTGCGCAGTTTTATGAAACCCTCTATGCCACTAGAGTAAGGTATGCAACGGAGGAACTGGTGACCTATCTGGACGGAGTGGAGTTCCCTCAGCTCTCCGCCTCGGCCAGGCCTAGGTTAGAGGGTCCCATTACACTTAGAGGTGAAAAAATCTATAGCTTCCCTTCAGTCAGGTAAAACCCCAGGCCCGGACGGGATTCCAGTCGAATTTTACAAGACCCATATTAAAGAGGTGGCACCAGCATTGCATGACCTGCTGCTTAAGATGTTGGAGGGGGGCTCCTTGCCGCCCTCTATGTCGGAAGCCGTTATAGTGGTGGTGCCTAAGCCAGGCAAAAACCCTGAACTATGTGAATCCTACAGGCCAATATCCTTGTTGAATGTGGATGCAAAAATTTTGACAAAGATATTGGCAACCAGGCTACAGTCGGTGCTGCTCTCACTGGTGCACGGAGACCAGACTGGTTTCATGCCGGGAAAGGGTACCGATATAAATTTGCGTAGACTGTTCACGAATCTCTCCCACTCTGCTGAGGGCGGAGGCCAGAGTGCGGTGGCATCATTAGACGCCGAGAAAGCCTTTGACTCGGTAGAGTGGGAGTATCTGTGGCAGGTACTGGAAAGATTCGGGTTTGGAACAAGGTTCATTTCCTGGGTGAGACTACTGTATGCATGTCCCACTGCCAGAGTACGTACCAACGGGTGGTTGTCGCCCTCCTTCTGCCTATCAAGGGGAACCAGGCAGGGTTGCCCCCTCTCGCCGGGGCTGTTCGCCCTGGCGATACAGATTAGGGCCTCGGAGAAAGTTGAAGGCATATGAGTAGGATCACTAGTTGAAAAAATCTCTTTGTATGCAGATGACACGCTCCTGTACCTTGCTGATACCTCCTCCTCGTTAGTGGAGGCCCTGGACATATTACCTTTGGTAATTACTCAGGGATAAGAATCAACTGGAGTAAATCACTGCTCTTCTCCCTTGCGGGGTCTACGCCTCCCCCAGCGGTGGCCACCCCGCTGTGTCGAGTAGACAACTTTAAATACCTTGGCTTAGTGGTGCAAAGAGATGTGGGCCGGTACTTTGGATGATAATGTCTACCCAATACTGACCCAATTGATTAACAAGTGCCAGGCCTGGAGAACCCTGCCCTTGACCCCGGTGGGAAGGATTAACCTGCTGAAAATGACGTTCCTCCCCAAATTCCTCTATGTATTCCGCAATACCCCAGTTCCCATCCCCTCCTCTTTTTTCACTAAACTAGAGCAGACGATCACTACATTCATATGGGTGGGCTCCCCCCCCAGAATTGCCAGAGACACTTTGGAGCAACCCCTCTCGCAGGGCGGGCTGGCACTGCCTAATTTCCGCAGATACTACTGGGCAGCAGTGCTGGTGACAGTGCGATGGTGGTTTACTCAAAATCGATCCAACCCGGCTGTCAACCTGGAGGCTGCTATTCTTGGATCCCATGCAGCACTCAGCAATCTGGTGTTCAGGGGGGCTAGAGCCTACTCATACGTGCCGACTCCCACAAGGACTACGGTCATAGTATGGGAACAATTGCATGCAGAGACCAGCAAGCCCAGGACCTGGTCGCCATATACCCCATTGTGGGGTAACCCCAAACTTAGGCATCTATCCACTATCCCTGACCCCAGCATATGGGCTAAACACGAAATTAAGATCCTTAGACATATAATGCCGGAGGGGATCCTTCTCACGTTTGATCAACTACGCGAGAGGTTCCACCTGCCTAATAAGATGTTCTTTAGGTATCTCCAACTCAGACATGCCGTCAAGGCCCAGTTCCCGGAGGGGGTAGCCCTGGAGACCAGTGGTGTTGAGAGTTATCTCATTTCTCGAGAGGTAGACCGGGTGCTCTCTTCCCTATACCTTCGCATCACTGCTCAAGGTCCGGATAGGGGTAATAGATTGTTTAACAAGTGGAAGGGGGACATTCCTGCCTTAGAGGAGGAGGAGGACTGGACGGAAGGTATACAGCAATATCTGCCCTTCCTTACAGGGGCCAGAGACCGTTACATACAGTTGAAATTTATTCATCGAGTCTATTTTACCCCCCAAAAACTGGCGAGTATATATCCGGCTAGATCAGATAGATGCACCAAGTGTGATTCAGAGGTTGGTTCCTTCTTCCATGTTATACGGACCTGCCCAGTGCTGCAGCAGTTTTGGAGAGAGGTGGTGGGGGTGGTTAACTCGGTGGGGGAGCTCTCCCTGGGCCTGGACCCGGTGGTTCTTCTGCTAGGAGTGACTGATAAGGTCACGAAAAGCAAACATAAAAACCTGTTTATCTTCTACTCAGCCTACTATGCAAGAAAGGCTATACTGTTGAAGTGGAAGGGAACTGACCCGCCAGAGGTCTCACAATGGAGGGCACTGATAGATGCCGTTCTACCCCTATACAAAACTACATATATGAATCGTAAATGCCCTAAAAAGTTCGAAAAAATCTGGGGGGACAGGCTTAAGTCTGGTTCTTAGATCAAGTGAGGTCGTACATATCGCACATTTTCACAGCTCTTACTATGAAGAAACCTTTCCGTATTTGTAGGTGAAATCTTTTTTCCTCTAGACGTAAAGAGTGCCCCCTTGTCCTTTGTGATATAATATTGATATTATATGTACGCCAGTGGCAGCTGATTTACAATATTTGATGGGGGGGCAGCAAACAAACCTCCCCTCCCCCCTCACTCGCACCGCCACCCGCTGCCAACCCCCCCCCCATGGAAGATGGACGGGAAGGCGGACTTACCTAAGGAAGCAGATGACTATGATCCGGGGTAGGGCTGCTGCTCCAGCTTGCCGATGGAAGAGACAGGGCTTGTCCACCTGGCCGAACAGCCGACTCCCTGCTGACTCCCTGGCGATTTGGGTCTCAGGACCCGCTTCTCAAATACCCGGAAGGAGAATCAGGAAGCCAATAGCGAATATTAATTCGCTTTTGTCACACAACTGGGTGGCCTCAGGGCGCAATGCTCTGACATGTAGCTGCTTCATCTGTATCCACGAAGGCTTATGTACAAGGGACACTTTTTCAACCTCTCCTGAACGATCTTTTGACAACTAGAAACCGATGCTTTCCAAAAAAAAGCCTCTAAACTGCCTAGAAACGACCCTGTGTATAAGATAACAGAGGAGAGTTCAGGGGGGAGCTGAAAAAAATGCCCAACTGTTCCTAAACGTCCATTTACCATCAGCAGTGTACATGAGGCCTAAGGCTGCCTGCATGCAGCCTGGGGCAGATGCAGGCGCTTAAAGAAAAGCTTCATTCAGAAAGTACGGGCTCCAGTGCCCATCTGAATATTATTATTATTATTATTATGCAGGATTAATATAGCACCAACAGTTTACGCAACACTTTACAACTTGAGGGTAGACTCGTTAGCGCCTGATGAGGTGAGCTTACCACACAAATTTAGAAGAAGCTCTGAAATGCTTGCTTTTAATAAGAATAAATAAGAACAGGACATTGTTATTCACTTTATCCATTGGAGCATGCATTGAAAAACTTTATTTATCAGGTTACACTTTACACATGAAATGGTTCTAATAACACATCCATTGAAATAACGGTAATATCTGCATTTCACATAGTTATGCAACATGACTGTAATAGTTACTGGCCAGTGGAGTGAAGGTGTCACAGGTCTGCTGATCCATGAAGACCAGAGAACAAAGAAGTGCCATGTGCTATGGCCAGACTAGGCCTCTACGTATGGCTCTGAGAAACTGCTTCACTTGTACTTCATTATTCCCTGCCAGTTTTCATGAATCCATCCAATTACTGTGTTTAGGGGAAACGTTACACCTTATTTACATCATATTTCAGCAATCTTACATTTACTTTCCTTAAAGTAGAACTAAAAGGCAATTTAAGTAAGGGAGGGTTATAACCCCGTCATGTTTTTTTGTTTACTATTTGTGTCTCACTGGGGAGATTTCACTTAACTTCCTGGCCCAAAGCCAAAACAGGAAGTGAGAGGAAATCTCTCCAGAGTGAGGGAATCCCCCCAAACGTGTATTTTCAACCAAAGCCTATCCAGGATCCACCAGCACTAGTGTGTCAATTGGAAGATGTTTCCTCTGTTATTATTCTGGTGACAACTCAACATTTGGAATTTCTTTCACTCTTATAATGGTAAACAGGACAAATAGAGATGGTGAATCTTCTAATGGGTAATGTTCTAATCCATACACTCTAGCCCAAACTAAAAAAAGTATGCCTCTGGTTATACTTTAAGCCTGGTTTCACACATAAGTGTGGGAATGAAATGGTGCGAGATCAGCTGAACTCGCACCATTTCATTCCCGCATGTCAGTCCCGATTTCAGCGGCGATTTCACAGGCATCTGTGCGGGTTTCTGCACAGATGCCTATGGAAATCGCACCTGAAATAACAAAGTAGTACTACTTTTGGAAATTGGTGCGGCGCCGCAAGTGCAGCGTCGCACCGGTTAGGACAGTGCCATTGCCGCCGATTTGGCATGTCAAATTGTGTCAATGTAACCAGGGCTGAAAGTAATCAGAGAAATTGGAAGCTGCAATTGCTGCTGTGGGCTCTAGTGAATCACTGCCTTGGAACAAGCGTGTGGATAGTGAATTCTTTACTCTCGTTTCTGCATGCTTGTTCTTGGGCAGTGACTCACTAGATAGTGAAGACAGAACCATGATGACCGCCTTGGAACCTGCACCTTCAATCACGTTCAATGGCAGCTTCCATACTTCTATTCTCACAGAATCCCTTCAAATAAACCTTGCTAAGAAATTGATGAAACCTGGTATTGCTCACTTCCTTATGAAACTGCTTGGTGCCTGGCTGTTATGCTAATACTTTGTGTTCAGTACTTTAAGGTTACATTCACACGGGCGAAGATTGGCAGATAGTTTGTTGCATTCAGAAGCAGCTAAATGGTGACTTTGCTTTTAGAGACTGGGCAATTGAGTGGAACCAGTTTGTGTTCATCCATAAGGCCCCTTTCACATGGGCGCCCCTGCTGAGCGGAATCCATGTGCTTAGCAGTGGATCTCTCTGCTGATCCAAGCTGAGCAGGCAGATGACAGGTCCGTGTCCTGTCCACTATGCAGAGAAAACATGGACAGTCCCATTCTCCTCCATAGGGCAATCAGATGGAAATGGACCGTCTGTCCATCTCCATCTAATCCACCGGACAGATGGGAATAGGAACACCATTGGCAGACAGGATCGGATGGCGGCAGGTGTCAACAGACATATGTATATTGACTTCCACTGATTCATACAAGAGACTGGAGGGCCCGATCAGGCAGAAAAACTGACAGGCAGACCTGATCAGACAGCTCGTGTGAAAGAGGTCTAAGTCTGCAGAAAATCTGACCCACTCAGATGAGTGGTTAAATGCGAACTGCAGTGGTGCTGCCCATTGATTTGTACAGATTACAAATTTAACAGGTGCCTCTGGTAGCTGCTGCTGGTTGCCCACAGAATGTTCAGGCAGCATTTACAACTGCTGGCAAAAATCTACAGATTCATCCTGGTGGCTGCCCCTGGCTGCTGCGCTTCGGCTGTGTGAATGTAGCCCAAGTCATTGAGAGGGACTTGCTTTGGCTTCAAGCTTGCCCTGTGCCAGTGATATAGGCTGGGTTCACACTATGGCGAATTGGATGCGGGTTTCACCGCATGTCAGGAGATTGTGCCTGGCTCACACATCTCCGGAGCTGCTCTGGTGCGAATTGCACAGGAGTCCTGTGAGTCTTCTGGTCCATTTCAGGTCTGAATTCAGCTAAAAATTCAGATTGAAATCTGACCAGAAACCGTGAACGGGTCCAATCCGATGCAACTGCTGTTTGGGTATTCTGACACCCACTGCTGCTGGCAGAATACTATAACCCAGCAGTGGGATTTTCCAGTGGTGCTGTATAACATGACTGGGAAATCCACTAGATTCATTCCACAATAAAATGAATAGTGTATGGCCAGCTTTAGAAATACTGAAGCCAGACGCAGTTGGAAGCAATACTTCGAGTCTCTGGCCTGGAACTGGTGCAGATCAGAAAGTTCATAGTAGAAGTCCATATCTGCATACTCTCTCAGAGTCAGTGACATAAAGGGGTTGATTTACTAAAGGCAAATAGGCTGTGCATTTTGCAAAGTGCAGTTGCTTAAGAGCTTAGTAAATTAGGTAAAGCTTCACTTTGCAAAGAATACCCAATCACATGCAAGGAAAATGAAAAAAAAAATGCATTTTTGCTTGCACATGATTGGATGGTGGAAGTCAGCAAAGCTTCCCCTCATTTGCTAAACTATGGAGCAACTGGTCTTGCAGAGTGCAACTGCAGTTTGCAAAGTGCACAGTCTATTTGCCTTTAGTAAATCAACCCCTAAGGCTCCATTTACACGGGTCGCTATTTCCACCTCCCCTGAACGATTTTTTTTTTTTTTTGACAGCTAGAAGCCGGTGTCTAAAATGGCCGTTTTGCCTGCTGCGTTTAGCGACGTTTTACCACGTTCGCGTGTAAGAGCTTTTTTTTTTTTTTAAGAAAATGTATTTTTTTTTTAAGTGGAAACACCTGTAAACAAAATGGTCCTAGACGTGAGCTACCCCGTTTAGCGGTGTTTACAAGCTGTTTGGCATTTCAAATGCCTCTGAACTGGCGTCTGAACCCATTTTTTTGCGTTCCAAAAAAAGCCTTTAAACGCAACTTCCTGGAAACGACCTTAAACGACCCTGTATAAATGTACTTATAAGATAACACAGAGGAAAGTTCAGGGGCGGCTGAAAAAACCGCCCAAATGCCGCTAAATGTCTATTTACCAGCAGCAGTGTAATTGAGGCCAAAGTGTTTTTTTAAAAAACGCTCCTAGACGCAAACGCGGCAAAGCGGCCGTTTTAGATGCTGGCTTCTAGCTGTCAAAAATCGTTCAGGGGAGGTTGATAAAGCATCCCTTGTAAATGGAGCCTTAAGAAGATCGGCATGACAATAAGGCTGTTAGCATTTGAATGGGAGGCCAGCAATCGAAACCACCATGTTTCTCACAGGAAACCAGTATGTTATGTGGGATCGCAACATCCTCTGCACATACATATAGTAAAAGTACCCCCTCTCATCCTGACCACCCTGCCCTCTTATAATATTTAGGCCTCATGCACACAGGATGTTTAAAAAAAAACTTTAAAATACCGCCAGTAGTGTTTTTGAGTGTTTTTCATGTGTTTCTTTTTTCCAATGGGTTCAAAAACGTTAAAAGCTGGTGAGCCGTGTTTTTGAGCATCTGTTGGCATTTTTGAGCGTTTTTGGACGTTGGAGTGTTTTTACAGCTGAAAAAACTCCTCTCAGAACCCGCTAGTCTTGGGGTTTTTTTTGTACAGCCAAAAAACGCCCCAGCCAAAAAGAGTTGAGCCTGCATGGACACAGAGGATAACATACTGGAGAGTTTATTGACTGTAGGATAAAAAACATCTGAAGCCAAAAACAGCTGCTGTAAAAACGCCCAAAGACGTCCAGTGTGCATGAGGCCTTAAAGGTACAACCATGTAGCAAAATGCCTAGGCATGTGGCCGGCTACCATGGTAGGCTCAGGGCATTGTCTGCAGGACAGATAAGTGCTACAGTGCTTTTAGTCATCATTTATTACTGTGAGGGGACAGGGCGGTCAGGTTGTTGAGGTGAATCTAATTTCACTATTGGTCAGCTTTTTATTTAGGCCTTGATAATGTCTTTATTGAATTCAGAGGCAGAATTTAGAGGGATCTAACAAAACAATGCACAACCGTGCAGCATATTTACACATCCTAAATAGTCATAGAACATTGCCCTGAAATCAGGAGTCAGAGCCAGTCAATGTGGATCTTCCTCTGATCTGAGGTGCATTTTGCCTGTTATATAATTATTGAGTACTAAAGTGAAATCATGCTTATGGTCACCTAAAAAAAAAAGTGATAATGATAATAGTATTATATGAAAAGCTGCTTACACAATATGTGATACATCATATCAGTATGTTAAATCCAGTAGACAAGCGTAGTGCTAATCCAAAAGAAACACAAGTACTCCAGTGCATAAATAATAAATATTTGTGGCAATACAATATGAAAAAAGTCACACAATCCTTCTGTGTTACGGTGAAAAAACAAAGTGATCTTCAAATAAATGTGCCCAGCAATGTGAACACCTCTCCACCACTGTGCCAAACATAAAGACTTACCTGATCAGTTCACGTTCACATATGTGATGACGGCCACCCTACGCGTTTCTTCACAAATTACCTCATTTGTAGGGTGATGCCAGATGTTGTGACGTCATTGTGCCCACAGAAGTGTACTGTGGAGATGTAATGGGAGACGTGGTGGAAGCCGCTATCTATATTAATCCCAAGAGGGTTCTAACACCTACACGCATTTTGACCACTCAGTGAATGGGGGTCATGGCTCTCTGGGATACCTTTATGTTTGGCACAGTGGTAGAGTTCACATTACTGGACACATTTGTTAGAAGATCACTTTTTTTCTTATCGCACCGTGACATAGGAGGAATTGTGTGATTATTTCATGGATATTGTGCTGGCACTAATATTTTATTATTTATGCATTTGAATACTTTGTTTCTTTTGGATTAGCGATATTTGTCTACTGGATTTAACATATAATTATTGTTTTATTGAATGAGCTAATCTGTAGTCTGAGGCATGGCAGCCACATTACTAAATACTGTCCTCCTTTATCAATATGGCCTAAAGAAACCATTTGCTGCTTCTCGGAGGTAAATAATATCTAACCCACGCATGACGATTGGCTTTGCATTGGTTGCCATAGCAAGAGTGTTTCCCTTCTGGCCTTAAAATAAATGAAGCCTACCTCACGTTGGTCACTCTACAGATAGGCTAAATAGACCATATACATGTGGTAAATAGGACAGAACAATATCTATTTTCAATCCATTTCCTTTACAGAAAATGGTGTCACACATAGCTTTATAAGGGATGTATGTATCAAGTGCAACATTGGGATTATAATCAATATATAATGTACCAACATCCAACATATATAAACATATAATCTAAACACACTAAAATACATTTTGTTTTCTCCAACCTTACAAGTAATACATAAGCATGAATAAATATATACAACCATCATCTGATCTCATTACAGAAGAAAGGCGAGCAAGCCTTCCATGCTGTAGTCAGCAGCCATCATTACCCCAGTAATTATTATATTCATAAGAAGTTGCATTACTGGTTAATACACAAATCCAACCTAAAGTAAGGAAAAAAAAAAGCTTTTACATAGTAAAAAAAAAAAAATAAATAAAAATGTAGCATAGTTTTTTTTTTTTTGTTGTTTTTTTTTTTTCCTCTATATGTAGTTTTGTTGGATTTTCGGCCTAATCGTTTTTAGGCCTCAACACAGGGCATATGGATTTGTAGATGCATTCAGGGCTGTGCCCCCGCACAGATATCACACTGGGAGCAGTGGCTGCGTCCTAATTGACATGAATGGGACTGCCTGCATAGTGATGCATGGAACACCTGTGCATCCCCATGTGAGTAAACATGGCCCTCACATGGGGCAAGGATTTATATGACCTCTGTCAACAAAACCTTATTTTGAAGAAAAAAAATTTGATTTAAGTGATTATTCCCCATAATATGTTTGTTTGTGCTGTCATGGCAGTAATAAATGAACAGAGCCTTTAAAATGTATGTACACCCAAAATCAATATTTCAGTATGTTGGAATCAAACCAGCCACTGAGGACCTGGTATGGCCTGATCATGTATAGGTTATGGTCTAATCACGTATAGGTATGGTCTGATCATGTATAGTCTCATAGGGTATTGTCTGAACATGCATAGTTATGGTCTCACTGGGTATGATCTGATCATGTATAGGTATTGTCTCATAGGGCATGGTATGGTCTCGTAGGGCACGGTCTAATCATGTATAGGTATATTCTGATCGTGTATAGTCTCATAGGGTATTGTCTGAACATGGATAGTTATGATCTCACAGGGTATGGTCTGATCACGTATAGGTATTGTCTCATAGGGTATGGTCTGATATTATGATGGTTTTTATATCTATTTCTGAACTTAATGGTATAGAATGCAAGGATTCTAGAACTATTGCAGTCTTCAGGTGCCCATTGAGAGTATAGCCCAGATTAACATTTGGTTTTAACAGTCATTTCATGTCAATGGCCACATCTAGTCATAGGAGTTTACATTTACATGGGGTCCTGATTGTAGGATCAGCAATCAAGATTATGATTCTGAACACAAATTAGGAAATGTTAGTGGCATAAAATGGAATGATAATACAATGAGAAAAGATTTTTGAAATTATTTAAGCCAGGATGAGCGTTACACTGTACAGCTTTGGTATGACCAGGCCCCAGCTTAGTGCCATAATGCATGAACCCTGCCATTTTCCTGAGGTATTTTTCTTTGTATCTGCTACAGTTCTAACTTAGACCAGCAAGCCATCATGGCAAAAGGAATAAAAACTGGAAAATTTCATAAGCCTGGGGTTCATATTAAACCATGTTCAGAATACATTCTGTTGTCACGTTAAACTATGTGTAAAAGCAAGTAACTGTAGGTTGGGTGGATAATTTCATATATAAGATGTTTATAGCTTTGTTTCTGCAAAAAATGTACTTCCCCTCCCACGTTGCTTTGGACTCTCATGAGTTTCTTCAGCAAACTATGCCACCTGGGTCATCTCCCCTTTTGTTTTTACAGATTGGTCCATGGCCATCAGGGATCTGTCATTAGGGGTCCATGGCCTTCCACGATCTGTCATTGAGAGTCCTCGTCTTGTATTTTAACCGATATCTGCAGTATGCTGAAATAGGCAAAGCAGGTGTTCAAGATGGATTCCATCTGATGGGGCCTTCAACATTAAGTTATTGTACTGCTTTTGGGGCTTTTAGGGCCCTTATGTCCTTTCTCTCCCCCCCCCCCCCCATGTCTGTAGTCCCTGTGATAACAGACATGTTACGCTCTGCTGCTGGTACTGCACGGGGTACTCTGTGTGCTGTCAATACTGTGATTTGTGCTGCTACTTTCCGAGCCTCCGGTTAGCGTTGGGACCGGCTGCATTTTAACTGATGAGCCTGTGTGAAGAGAAACAATGGTCACTTTAAAGAAACAAACCCAAATGTCACCATAATTTCATCTTTATTTTAATTTCTGACCAGAATATTATAAAGCAGTGCAGTGAGATTATACAATTGGAGAAAGGGTTCAACACCAAAACTAAATTTACCATAAACACCTGTGAGCCTAAAGGCCGTACACACGATTCTTACCGTTAATACACTCCTTTCGGCAGCCGATTTGCTTTTTTCGTCAGACAAAAGCTGGATGTGCAGACTGGTAAATTTTTGTCTATCGACAAGGCCACATCCGATTTTTGGATGGCATGTACAGAAATCCGACACACAAAAGTCGAAGGAACACACTCATGTTCGGAACCCAGGAAGGACCCGGAAGTGTTCGGTCCTATAAACTTGTGATCGTAATTCACAATTAACATTCGTGAAGGGGCAATTGAAATTACAAAATGCAGCGCACCTCATCTTTTTAATTGGGAAATTAGTGGAAGAGGCCTAAAGGGTGAAGCACCAAAAATGAACTTCCTCTTTATAAGCTTGTACTACGTCACTACGTTTGCCTTTGTCAAACGACAAATTTTGTATCGTCAGTAAGCTGTACAAAAACTCTGACAGCCAAAAATCAGAAGCGCGGTCATAAAACAATCAAACCGTGAGTGCGAGGCTTTAAGCTGGATACACACTATTCAATTTTCTGTAGATTTTTTCCTTCAGATTTACCAAAACCGTATAATGAGGTCAAACCTTGGGAGTTTCAATTTGTATGTAATCAGGCAGGCCCTTGCACTACATGGTTTTGGTAAATCTGAAGGAAATCTGACAGCAAAATTTGGATAGTGTGTATGGAGTCTAAAGCCTTGTACACACAGTTCGATTTACATATGACTGTGTTTCTGATTTTTGTGAAAAGTGCATCTCCATGAGTTTGTAAAGCATACTATCCCAAAATTTTCGTTTGACAAAGGCGAACGTAGTGCCGTACTACGACAGTATGAAGAGGAAGTTCATTTTTGGTGCATCACCCTTTGGGCCGCTTCCACTAATTTCGCTATTGAAAAGATGATAATGTGCGGTGCATATCGTAATTTCAATTTCTGCATCATGAATGTTAATTCTGGATTACGATCACCAGTTTACACAACCGAACACTTCCGGGTCATTCCCTGATTCTGAACATGTGTGTTTTGTACTTTCGACTTTTGTGTGTCGATTCCTGTACACGCCATCTGAAAATCGGACGTGGCTTTGTCCACAGAAAAAAATGTACCAGTCTGCACATCCAGCTTTTGTCTGACGAAAACAGCAAATCGGCTGTCAAAAGGAGCGTATTAACGGTAAGAATTTCAGACGACAGGCTGACGAACAACAATTCCCGTCTGAATTTCGCATTGTGTGTACGGGCCTTTACACTACATCAGTGGTTCTCAACTCCTGTCCTCAGGACCCACCAACAGGCCAGGTTTGCAAGATAACTAAAATACATCACAGGTGATATAATTTGCTGCTCAGTGATTGCAGTATTCTAGTCTGCATCTTCCCAAGGTAATACTTAAAATCTGGCCTGTTAGGTCCTGTGGGTCCTGAGGACAGGAGTTGAGAACCGCTGCACTACATGGTTTTGGTAAATCTGAAAACAAAAATCTGCAGAAAATCAAATAGTGTGTATGGGGCCTTTGTCATCATTCAGATCTGTGCTGTCCGTTGAGGTGCATTAGCATGCATTGCATTAAAGCAGCCCACTAATTAGGAAGCAGACTAAAAATAACCAAAAATCAGACATGCATCATTTTTGCCAAAGCAACATATTGCATGGGTTGTGGTACACCGCAATGCATGTATGCTGGATGTGTGCTGCATTTGAAAAAAACAGGCATTTCCATTGGAAATGAATAGCACCACAACACACATATGTATGGATCATTGCTGAAATGCCAGTGATCGGTCTGAAAGGGTCCTAGGGGCTGATGAGGCACCACGGAAATACATTTCAGGCTTGATTCACAACATCTGTATGTATAGGTGAAGGGAAGCACTGACAATTCAATTAATTTAATATGCTGCACCTGAAAAAAACTTGAATACCAGGATTGAAAAGTGCTAGAGAGTGTAAGACCCCTTTCACACTTGTGCGAGTTGTCCTGCGATTGGGGACTGCAAAGTCCCATGACAAGTCGTTCCCCATTTTTTCCAATGAGTACCATTCATATCTGTACGACTTTCAAGTCGGGCCGACTTCAAAGTAGTCCCTGCATTACTCTGGTCCAACTTTGATGCAACTTGAGGTCCATAAACCTCAATGTTAAACCCTCAAAGTCTCGTGCAAATCGCACCTGAATAATATAGATGCGATTTCTGTACTACTTCTGTACGACTTTGTAATATGTTTTCATTGAGTCACAGTTGCAACAAAGTTGGACCAAAGTCTTACTGATCCCAAATTGCGGTAATATCGTGGTAAAATTGCAGTAAAATAGCTGCAAAAATCGCTGTACAATCGGGTCGCACAAGTGTGAAAGGGGCCTAAAGGTGCGCTGATACTATGTAAGAAGAGGTGGGGAAACCCACAGTGGTTTTAAATATATTGCACAATATTGTTGCCCTAATGTGAACACAATGGGTAAATTAAAACCGAATGTCTAATCTAAATTGACCTGTGACACATGAGAATAAAAAAGTGTCTATTTAACCACTTGACCACTGGGCACTTAAATCCCCTTCCTAACCAGACCAATTTTCAGCTTTCAGTGCTCTCACATTTTGAATGACAATTACTCAGTCATACTACACTGTACCCATATGAATTTTTTTTCCTTTTTTTCACACAAATAGAGCTTTCTTTTGGTGGTATTTAATCACCATTGGGGTGTTTATTT
>BLSH010231652.1:247909-258151 GCA_018402905.1 Glandirana rugosa
ACCATCTGCCTGCGATGGACAGCGGAGTTTACGTAAGTAAACGTGACCTAATTTGTCTCAGGCCAGGTCTAAAATGGTCGGCAGAGTCCCGACCAAGGCCAGGTCTCAAACACCAGGTGACCTCAGGTGGTCGTCCACCGAATTTATCAGTCCTTCTCTAGAGTGAACTCGAGACTGGACCTTGAGGCTCACCTCACAGACAAACCTGAAATTTTACTGTTCCAAACGTAAAACTGAATACAAAAAACCCCCACAGACCCGGTCAGGGTGTGGCATATCACTCCTTTGATATGACACGGCCTACCGTTCCTGAATAAAAGACAAAACAAACAAAATATTGGACGTTTGGATTAAAAATTTATTTGGACCGTTCGGAGGTCTAAAATTTCTTTTAACGGACGTGCGACTGATAAAGGATGGCTGGTGTGGTAGATTAGCTTGCAGGGATCGCATTTTCAGAGGAAATAGTCAGCGTGCAGGCAATTTTCTTTAAAATCTGGAGGCTTGCCAGGTTTATTTAAAAATTAGGTTTGCAGGTTATAAAACAAACAAAACAGAAAATAAGTCCTTGCCATCCGGCACAGTATAGTTTCCTCACTATACGGTGTGGGACTGGCCCAGACACCCCCAAAAAACATAAGTCAAAATGCAAACCTTGTCATTTTAAAGTCCAAACAGACACTCCACTCGGAGTTCCAGGTCAGAGCTCAAGTGAGATCTCTTCCTGACTATTTAAGCCACCTGCTGGTGGACTCCAGTGGACCACAAACTCTGGACCGGAACCAGCCCTGAGACGGCTGGTAAAATCTGGACCGGACTCTGTTTAATCCAGTGCAAATGAATGCATTTGAGGCGACAGGTAGCGTCCGTCTACCACTTCGCCTTGCATATCGTCACACCGGCCTTAGATGAACTTCTGTGCTTCTGTAGAGCTCCTTGGATTCCAGGCCCAGATCGTTACCAGGACTCTCCAAATCAAGTTGAAAGTGTATGTAATGGCAAGACTTTTTTTTAGTTTTGGATGGAGTAGAGTAAAGTTAGACCCTTTGTCAAGTCATTATTGCTCTTTGTGTCCCTGCTGGGCAGGTTCACCCTTTTCTATTTTTTTGCTGACCATTGGCACTGAAACAGCACAGAGGCTTAGTGGTCAGGACTTCTGCCTTTGCAGCACACTAGGAACCATTGTTTTGATCCCAGTCAGGACATTATCTGTTTTGAGTTTGCATGTTCTCCTTGTGCTTGCATGGGTTTCCTCTGGGTACTCAGGATTCGAAATATGTATGGCCGGCCTAAATGAACAGATCAAAAGGACACTCCAAGGAGAACCACCCACAATTCAGGTGTGTTAAGGGACAGTTTGCGGGAATGGGAGTTGGGTAATGTAACCATGTTTTATGTTAGCCCCTAAATGTGGATGTAACATAAAACGGGGTCCCAAAGGTGGACTATGCCTTTAACTTAACACATATGTGCATAGCTGTCAGAGAACCTCTGCTGCCAGCTCCTGAGCCTGTACATGCGCATGAAGAGTGTGCGCGCGCCTGTGCACGTTCGCACGCCGGTGAGCATGTGCGCCAAAGCAGACAGCACCCTGCAACCAGTGCTGTCTGTTCTACAGCATTTAAGTGTTCCTGAGTTACCTGTTACCTGAGTATCTGTTCCTGTGACCCGGCTTGTCCTTGACCTTGTTTGATCTCTGCCTGCACCGACCCCCAGCTTGCCCACGACAACTCTTCTGCCTGATCCCTGTGTACCTTTGCTGCCAGCCCGTTGACGACCCTGCCTGTACCTGACTCCTCTTCTGCTTGCACCTTCCGTACCGCATTGCCAGCTAGTTGCCGACCCAGCCTGTGCCCTTACTCCTGAAGAGAGACAACGGAGATTCTCTTTGAACTTATGTCTGTACTGCGGGGAACCAGCACATGTAGTGAGATCCTGCACTGCCAAATGTGGCAAGTGTCCGCCAGCTACCTCAGATGGAATGTCTGCCATGCCAAGTCAAACCTCTCACTTAATCTCCCTCCCTCTGCAGCTTCCCGGTGAGACTATCCTGGTCCCAGCAATTGTTGACTCTGGAGTATGCAGTTGTTTCGTGGATGAACTATTTGCAACCTCACATCACATCCCTCTCCAAGCTAAGATGCATAAAATGATCATCCGCCTGGTGGATGGATCCCCCATTAAATCTGGCATGATCACCCACGAGACCGCTCCCCTGCTCGCCACCACAGCTGACAGTCATCAGGAGCTGCTTCTTCTGGATGCTATAGCATCACCTCTGTTTCCCATCATTTTGGGCCTGCCCTGGCTCTGGGCACATGGCCCCAGTATTGATTGGACCACTGGGACTGTCAAACTCCTGTCCACCTGCTGCCACCAGCACCGTCTGAAGCGCACAGACGAAGCAACCCCCACCTTGCTCTGCCTAAACTCTGATTCTGATCCTGACTCCCGCCTAGCTGTTCCCTCTGCCTACCACAGCTTTCTAGATGTCTATAGCAAGAAAGGGACTGAGCAATTACCACCTCACAGATCGTATGACTGCCTCATTGAGCTCTTATCAGGAGTGGAAGTGCCCTTTGGTAGAATCTATCCCCTGTCTGAACCAAAGCTAGCTGCCCTCAAGGCCTATCTGGACGACAATTTGGAAAAAGGCTTTATCAGACCCTCCACGTCTCCTGCGGGGGGGCTGGGACTTTCTTTGTGGAGAAGGACCGGTCCCTGCGACCTTGCATGGACTACCAGGAACTCCACCGGATTACGGTTAAAAACCGTTACCCTCTGCCCCTGGTTCCGAACGATTTCAAAGACTAGGTTCCGCCACCATATTCACCAAACTTGACCTCCGTGGAGCATACAACCTGGTCCGTATCCGAGAGGTCGTTGAGTGGAAGACCGCTTTCCACACTCGTTTTGGGCACTACGAGTACCTAGTCATGCTCTTCAGATTGTGCAACGTCCCTGCAACCTTCCAGCAGTTCGTGAATGAGGTCTTCTGGGACTATTTGGACATTTGTCATAGTATACTTGGATGATATCCTGATTTTCTCTTCCTCCCTTGAGGAGCACCGCAGACATGTGATCATAGTTTTGAGCTGCCTTGGGCAACGCAGGCTATGCGCCAAGGCAGAGAAATGTGCCTTTGAGCAGCCCAGCATCCACTTCCTTGGGCTAGTCATCTAAGTTACGGACATCAACATCGATCCCCAAAAGGTCTTCACTATCTTGGACTGGCTGGCACCATCTGACAAGAAAGGGGTCCAACGCTTCGTGGGCTTTGCCAATTTTTATAGAAAATTTATCAAGCTGTTCTCCGCCATCATCACTCCAATCACACAACTAACGAAACAAAACTCCAGATTCCACTGGTCCCCCGAAGCCCAGGCTGCTTTCCAGACTTTGAAAAAGTTGTTTACTTGAGCCCCCATTCTGAAACATCCTAACCCAGCATTGCCCTATGTCCTAGAGGTGGATGCGTCAGAAACTGCTGTGGGGGCTGTCCTCTCCCAGACACAAGGCTCCAAAGCTCTGCTCCATCCAGTAGCATTTTTCTCCCGTAAGTTGTCCACACCAGAGAAAAATGATGACGTTGGTGACAAAGAGCTCTTGGCCATTAAGTCAGCCCTGTAAGAATGACAGTATCTACTCGAGGGGGCCACGCACCCTATTCTCATATATACCGACCATAAAAACCTGTAATATCTGAGGACGGCGAAAAGATTGAAACCCCAACAGGCTCGCTGGGCTCTCTTCTTTTCAAGATTCCAGTTCCACCTAACATACAGGCCGCTGTCAAAAAAACAGTAACCCGGACTCCCTCTCTCGGATGTTCTGCGAACCTGGAGATACCACACCGCCCAATACGATCCTTCCATCACGTAATTTTCTGCTCACCCAGGAAGAATTGCTGTCGCAAATCAGACGAGCTCTGGCAGGCTCTTCCGGCCCCTTTGATTCCAGGTTACAGACGAAGAATGGCCTATCGTGGTATGGCAACAAAATCTTTGTGCCAGCAGGACAACGTGTGGCCGCTTTAGGATTCTACCATGACCACAAGCTGGCTGGGCATTTTGGGGCATGCAAGACAGCCGAGTTGCTCTCCCACACCTTCTGGTGGCCGCCAGTCAAAGAAGACATCAGGAAATACATCAGTACTTGCTCCGTCTGTGCCTGAAATAAAACTGACTAAGCCAAGGCTTGGGGCCTCCTAAACCCGCTTCCTTTGCCTGAATGCCCATGGTCCCAAATAGCCATGGATTTTATTGTTGAGTTACCTCCCTCTCAAGGGTACTCTACTATATATGGTCATGGAGCGCATGACAAAAATGGCCCATTTCCTCCCCATGAGGGGCACACCCACAGCTGCTGAAACAGCGGAGATCTTTATCAAGGAGATAGTCCGGCTTCATGGGGTTCCCATCAACATCGTCTCGGACCGCGGAGTCCAATTCACCTCCAGATTTTGGAAGGCTCTGTGTTCATCACTGGAAATCAAGCTGTCTTACTCCTCTGCTTATCACCCCCAGACCAATGGCCAAACTGAGAGAACAAAACAGACTCTGGAGCAGTAAATCCAATGCTTGTCTTCATTCTCTCAGGATGATTGGGCTTTACTACTGCCGTTGGCCGAGTTCGCTTATAATAACACCATCCACTCGGCCACTAAGCAGTCCCCATTTTGGGCCAATTATGGTTTCCACCCCACATTTCTTCCCACCCTAACCACAGAAAATACTTTACCAGTGGCTCAAAGAGCCACAGACTTCTTTGAAACCAACAATAAACTACAGGACACCCTGTCCAGGGCTCAAGAGTTGAACAAGGAGGCCTTCGACAAGAGAAGGTGGGGGAGCTGGAATTGCAGCCGGGCAACCAGGTTTGGCTTGCCACTCGGAACCTGAGACTGGCATGCCCTTAAAATAAGTTGGGTCTGAGGTTTATTGGGCCCTTCGCTGTGAAGAGGAGGATTAATAGGGTGGCATATGAGCTCGACCTCCCTCCATCTTTACGTATCCACCCGGTCTTCCACACCTCCTTGCTGAAACCGGCGCCCCCAGATCCCTTTCCGGGATGAAGAACGGACCCACCTGAGCCAGTCTTAGTGAATGGAGAGGGGGAGTTTGAGGTAGAAGCCATCATGGATTGCCAGAGGAGAGGTGGTTCCACCCAGTATCTGGTTAAGTGGAAGGAGTACAGCCCCGAGGAAAGTTCCTGGGAACTAGAAACAAATATCCACACGGAGGAACTAATCCAACCTTTTAAAAGGAACTGCCAAGAAAGAAGCACTCGCCTGGGTACCCGGAGGCTGCCCCTTGAGGTAGGAGATGCAATGTCAGAGAACCTCTGCTGCCAGCCCCTGAGCCTGTACGTGTGCATCTGCCTTTGCATGTCTGTGCACGTATGTGCAACCAGTGCTGTCCGTTCTACAGCATTTGAGTGTTCCTGAGTTACCTGTTACCTGAGTATCTGGTCCTGTGACCCGGCTTGTCCTTGACCTTGTTTGGTCTCTGCCTGCACCGACCCCCAGCTTGCCCACGACAACTCTTCTGCCTGATCCCTGTGTACCTTTGCTGCCATCCCATTGATGACCCTGCCTACACCTGACGACTCTTCTGCCTGCACCTTCTGTACCGCATTACCAGCTAGTTGCCGACCCAGCCTGCACCACTACTCTGCTACCTGCGCGGGCCATTACCGGACCTTTCACATCACCACCAGTGATCCAGTCCAGCCCTCGTGCCCTCCTGTGCTCCCAAACTCCCTGTCTGCTCTATCAGGGGTTCTCGAACCAGGGCCGCAAGAGTGGTTGCTTCCTGCATAAGATAGACTCCAACACTAGGTGCGTGACAAAAGCTCCCAACTGTCCCTGATTTCAAGGGACTGTCTCTGATTTTGAAGTTCCTCATTCCCTCCTTACTACTCCTTTGTCCCTCATTTTGGTCTGGTCTATATAGTTGTATATAAAATGCACATTTTATCTTTCCGAAAGTGTTTCCCAGTGCTAAACCTTTCATCCAATTCCTAAATTGCGGAATTTGTAAATTTCAAAAGCCAATATAAAGGAATAGTAGTGATAAAAAAAATCACTTGTGGGCTTAACTAATCCTTTTTTTTTTATAATTCTCCTTTAATGGGGCGTGGCAAGGCGTTTATCCTATGCCTACATACTTTTGGTTATAGGTGTCCCTCGTTCCCATCTCAAAAAGTTGGGCGGTACCTATGTATGGCTGCAAAGTGGGTGGGCTTTAACACCTACACACCGCACATATATGTGTCCATGGGCAGCATAGGTTTCTGTGCTGACAGCTCTTGATATGTACTAATGATTGGGCTCCCAACCATGTGACCATTCTGACACCTTCCAACCCCATAGTAGGGCATAATATCCCAGGTAAAGCGCAACTTTTAAAAATAGGTTCCCCATGCGGTGGGGTTGTGCCTGCACTGCACGGGTCAATTGCTTGTTTTATCTAGAGGTGAGAAGAAAGCATATACTCTATCCCAATCCTTCGTTCTACCGGAAAACTGCGTTCCACCACGATCCAGTGGTGGACTGTTCCTGGTCTTTGAAGCCTGCTGTGGGCTTGATGATGCCAGGAACAGTCAACACCTCAAGACCACTGGAATGCAGGGGTGCCGGACCGGTCTTCTGCTTCTCCTCCCCCCTAGAAAAAAAACGAGCCGGTAAAAAAAAAATGTGCTTTTCCTGGAGATGGGCTTTAAAGGGAAGCCAGGGCAGGTGCAAAGAGGTTAGGGACCAGTTTCTTATTGCTAAACCTTATGACAAAATGCTAACACATTTTTGGGGTTATAAACCCCCCCCCCCATGCAGGTTTTCGATTGCTCTCTGAACTCCCCTCTCCTTGTATGAGTGTCACAAGACCAAAAAGTTGAGGGGAAAGCTTCCCAATTCGGTCATAAACCGAACTGGAAAACTGACGCAAATTGTAGCCCTTCCCTCACTCAATCCAAAACTAAAAACAAAGTGTCTGGAATTTGGCTTTAATCTTTTGCTCTGTGCACTTTTTTTATTCAATAAACTGGATAAAATAGATTACAGACCAGCCGGTTTCCGTGCGCCAATATCGGCAAAGGCAGAAAAATGATGTCATCCTTAAGACGCCGCAGGGGTCTATCACATGAAAGCTTCTGCTATACAAAAACCTAAATTTCCATGCAATGTAAACATTATAAAACAGTACTCTAAACAATTACACGTTGAAAACAATGGCAGGTGACACGCAATGTGCGTATTACAAGTGGGAGAGGGAGGGAACCCAAAATAGCCAAAGATGTAGAGATCGGGGAGACACAAATACACAAAAATATATAAATACTTGATGAATGACTTCACAACACGAAAGTATTAGGCCCCGTGTTTCGTCCCTGGGACTGGATGGCGTAAGCCAAGGGCCCTATGTCTTTTTGAGTGGCTTGGGAGACATTGCTGGTCTGCAAACGTCCCCTGCAGGAAATAGAGAGACAGATATATTTTGGGATATAATTGTGCAAGCTTCTTACAATAGGAATAAATGGCAGGGGGCACTTCCCGTCTGTCACCCAGTATATGACTGGCGACAGTTAAGGGTCAGGAAATGCCCTGTCTGCGGCTCATACAACTTGTGTGCTGTGTAATTCTCGTCCTATCCAAATAAGTCAAGAGACATGGTGTCAGAGTGCTGGAGGGGGGAAGACAGTGTCGCGGGGCCGCGCTGGATATGAGAAAAACATGGAAGACAGGAAGTACGTCACGTACTGGCATGAGACAGCTGACTAATCCTCAGCGTTCCCCTCTACATTGTCAGGAACAATCAGTGTTTGCTTTCTTTTTCTCTCTCATTTGTTTTGAGAAGTTTAACCTTCTATTTCATTCTTTAACCCTGTAATGGCATTTGCACCCTTTGTCCTTGTAACGAGATACATCGTATTTTCAGCATACATTTTGCATTATCCATAAAAACAATTTAGCTGAAATTATTTTCTTTTACATTTATATTTTTATATTTACATTTTAGCATTTCACATAATGAGTTGTAGGTATCGTTTGTATATATCGGGCAGCCCTGTGGCTTTGTCAGGAAAACCCAGTTCATACGAATGCTCAAATAACTGTGCATGCACAGAATCAGGGTCCTGTGCGCATCTACTTGTGTGCATTAGCATGCACATGAACGTGAGCATGCATTTTCAAATAGGCTTTGGCGCCCTATTTAAAGCACTGCAAGACTCAAGATCATAGCTGAGTGGTTGTCAGCTCCTGTGACCCATGACAAGAACCTGCTTGTTCCCCAGTGCTCCTTCTGATGACGCCCGATCTTGTTCCCTCCAGTACCTGACTGACCTCTGGCTTGTTTTTTGGCTCCACACTTTGCTCATCCTTTCATCCCATCTTCTGCCAATGTGCTACTGACCTCGGTTTGGCACCCCTGCCGGGTTAGCTCCCCCCCCCCCCCCAAATCACAATTTTCTAAAAAAAAAACCTATGCAGTTTGTTAGATCTTTGTTAGATCAGGTTAGATAAATTGTTTTTTGCGTTAGATCTCACACAGGAGGAAACCAAACCATTATTTAGGAAGATATTCGTTATATCCGGTAAGATCAAGTGGTTTTAACGTTAGATCTCACATAATTTCAGAGATAGAGATATCCCACAAAAAATAGAGATATTAGGTGGTACATAAGGACGGGCTGGCCCCCCTTATCAAATTTTCTGGCCAAAAATCATTCAGGCTAATAGATATTTATTATATCTGGTAAGATCAAGTGTTTTTTAACATTAGATCTCACATCATTTCAGAGATATCCCACATAAAAATAGAGATGGCTGGTACATAAGGACGGGCTGACCCCCCCCCCTTATCAAATTTTCTGGCCAAAAATAATTCAGGCTGATAGATATTCATTAGATCCAGTAAGATCAAGTTGTTTTAACATTAGATCTCGCATAATTAGAGACGTATTAAGTGAGTAATGAGGGGGGCTGGCCCCCATTATCAAATTTTCTGGCCAAACATCGTCCAGGTTAATAGATGTTTATTAGATCCGGTAAGATCAAGTGGTTTTAACGTTTAATTATCCATAGTTACAGGGGTAATAGGGATATTTGATAGGAATGCACGGATACCCATACTAGTATCTATATCTGAGCCGATACTGAGCATTTTCAAGTGTACAAGTGAGGAGTGCCATTGAGCATACCGAGGTATGCTGAAATTATGTGGGACATTATCGACTGGTGTGTCCAAGCCCAGCAAAGCCTGAAGCACGGCACCAAAAGCCTGCTGGAAACTTCAGAGGGCCCTGGTGAAGGAGCCAACCAGGTGCCCATCTACAGTAGCTGGCTCCAAAACCAACGGCGTGAAGATACAGCAGCGGAAGTCCAAACCCTTGCAGAAGGCCCTCGTTGTTGCCTCCAAGCGACCCAGTGTCCCGTTTCCTTTGACACATGCTGCTGGCATTGGAGAGTCAGTGCATACCAGACTCCCAGAACTCAGCGTAGGCTTAAGCCAGATCAGAATCTCAGCAAGAGAGGAGCGTAGATATCAGCCACTGAACAGACCAAGCCCACCACTTCCTCCATGCTCCCTGACAAGTTGGTGGGGCCTTCTCATGTTGTTCCCATCCAAGTAGAGGGAATCTACACCAAGGCCCTTCTTGATACTGGAGCTCAAGTGACCCTTCTTTAAAAAGACTTCTGTGACAGGCACCTCAAGCACCTGCTATTGCAGAAGTTGGAAGAGCTGGAGATATGGGGCATTGGGACTCAGAACTTCCCCTATGATGGCTATCTACCAGTCCAGTTCCTGTTACTTTCCCGAACCAACGATGGTTAAATCGAACTGTCTACGAGTATTCGTCCGGTGAAGTGGTCCGACATTGTGGAAGAGGTTCGTGGTCTAGAAAGGGAGAGAAAGTCAACAACATGGTTAGCGACCATCCGAACAAAGTTGTACCCCACGTGTGATCATCAACTTCACGGACAGAGGTCTCGTTCTACACAGTTGTCGGAAGCTAGTCATAACCAGAAATACTACTCTCTTGAGAATGACCGGGGACCACCCACTCCTGTCTGGTGACGGTCTCACAGTTTTCAGAGTCGAAAGGGTCGGTTCCTCCCTAGCTTCCAGTCGAACTGACCATCTATCGGTAGTATCCCCTTCAAGACTCAGGGTTACGGGGTATAGAGGTCGAGAAGGTTGAAGACGTTATCGTCCACGAACTCCACGGACAGTGTCTTCAGAA
>BLSH010231652.1:374472-385849 GCA_018402905.1 Glandirana rugosa
AATTTCTTAACTTTTTCCCTAAAATAATTTTTAATGGCATTTTAGGAAAAGAGGCTCAAGTGACTGTCTGCGTCGAAGAAGTAAATGAAGTACCCCAAAATACAAGCAGGTTGATCCTCAATTGATCCGTCCCTTTTCTAGTCGACCGGGGAGGGAACCCCCGGCAGGAGAGGAAGAGAGGACGGCCCCCAAGGGAGGGGCCAGCTGATCTTTTCCCTGCCTAGTTAACTCCTAGTTGGACGAACATAAAACCCCATGAAGTAAATGAAGAAGCTGCGTCTGTCAGTGAACTCGGAGAAAAGGATTTTACGGTAATTTTTAATAAAATCCCTTTTTCAATTCTTTAATCTACTTATTTAGTTTAGTTAAATGTGGTTGATTCGTTCAATTCATATTCAGGATTCGTATTCTGAATCTTTAGAATTTTCTTCAAATTTACTGTTTTTTTTTTCAATTCTAAACGTTTGAATCGATAAATTTAGAATCGGTCGAATCGAAAACTTTCGATTTTTTTTTTTTTCTCTTTTTTAATTTAAATGTGGCAAAGTGAACAAACAAAATAAAAATCTACATCATATGAATACAGTGACTCTTTAAATCACCTTTGGCTCAACTAAAACAGCATTATTTTGAAATGGTACTCTAATAACACACACAGTCTTTGATTTCAATATGTGTACAGTTAGAATTCGACTGGAGTTCGATGTAAAATTTGATTCAAATTTCAATCCGAACTTTGTTTCATTCTTCGGAGCATTAAGTAAAATTAGTTTATATTGTAATTCGGGTATTCTGAATATTACGAAACAAACTGCACATGTCTAATGTAAACCTACAAAAGAGGTTTGGTCTTTAGAGAAATGGATCCGCATCTCTGTCTTGCACACGGCATTAGGATATACGAGAACAGTGCTGAGCAGTACTTAGTTGGTGGTAAGTTGACATTTAGAATTATGTCTGCCCTTTTCCAACACATGTACTGTGTCAATATACACGGGATGGTGATATTCTATCCTGCATAGACTCCCCCTCTGACCATCAATCACTCCGGGGTTAGCAACTACTGTACATTGGGGAATCAGCCCATGTAAAACTCACGTTACAATTGTGGAATAATTCAAATACTGTGAGGTCATTTTCTTGGTTTATGCTAGATCCTATTTCTTTGCACTTTTCATTATTCTTCATATTATCTGTTATATAGGTTGTATGGTTCACCTTTCTAACATTTATGAATTAATACTACTTGAAGACTAATGCAGCTAAGGTTTTGTTCAGATGGGAGCTTGCATCCATCCTGTGTGCAGGCTGCCATGTTTTGGCATCTGTACCCAACCCCCAGCCGTCTGCGGGCAGCCTACAGGGGTGTACAGAGACCCAGTGGCTGCCATGCAGGCCTGAACACAGATCATGTGCGTTCAGGCCCATGCAGCCGCTCCCGCATTCGCAGTTCAGCATGGTGGAAAGTCACATTCTGTCTTGTGTTTTTTTATTTTTTTGCACATTTTGTGAGCGTTTCACTTGAATGGGTTGCCCTAAGCACCACAAATGCCCCAAATGTTCAAAATAAAAAACAAAATATACAAATAATTACTGTATGTGTAGAAGGATAAAGGATCATTAAACCTGCCAACCTGCATGCAAAATGGGCAGATTTATGGGGACTAAAGCCATCCATAGATGGTTGGAATCTCGGCAGGTTCAGCAGGGACCGGCTGAAAATTCAACCTATCTTTTTGCAGGCTGAATGTGGCCAATTCGATCCATTGATCACCTTAGGTACAACCACCACATCGGATTTTTGGCATGCAATTATTTTCAGAGCTTATAGGCATGGGCGTCCCCAGAACTTTTTCAGGGGGAGGGGCATAATTTTAAGGTCACCTATGCTCTGCCCCTTTTCAACAATGTCATGAAGGGGAGGGGCTTAGTCATTATCACATAAAGTGCAGGCATGCAAAGGTTGGAGAAACCTGATGCAAAAGCTTAATAGAAGGATCAAGCTGCCATTGTCTGATTAGCAGTTTCTAATCTGTTTCCACTACTGACTTTTCTTTCTGAAAATGCCAACACCATGGCTCTGTTGTGAAAATATTTATATTCATTAACCCACTCACACTCAGCTCTTCAGGCGTGCTCTTTTACTCCCCTCAAGCTCTGAGCTGCGCTGACTGGAGAGGATGGAGGAGGTGGGTGAGGCCAAAATTGACCAGGTGTGAAGGAGGAAGAAGTTCCTCCTCCGCTCTGAATGTTGTGGCCGTGCCTCGGCCTCATGATGTGATGTCACTGGTTGTTGGACGCCAGGCGAGTCTAGCAACCAGTGCAACGGGCAGCAGAGAGGCCAGCGCATGGTGCACTAAGAGAGTCTAGCGAGTCGGGGTGGCGCCTGTGCCCCCTGTGTACAAAGCCAGCTCCATAAAGACATGACTGTGCCCCCCTGTGTACAAAGCCAGCTCCATAAATTCATGACTGTTCCCCCTGTATACAAAGCCAGCTCCATAAAGACATGACTGTGCCCCCCTGTGTACAAAGCCAGCTCCATAAATACATGACTGCCCCCCCTGTGTACAAAGCCAGCTCCATAAATACACGACTGTCCCCCCGTGTACAAAGCCAGCTCCATAAATACATGACTGTGCCCCCCTGTGTACAAAGCCAGCTGCATAAAGACATGACTGTGCCCCCTGTGTACAAAGCCAGCTCCATAAATACATGACTTCCCCCCCCCCCCCCTGTGTACAAAGTCCGCTCCATACAGGGGAGGGCTGGCAGCCTTAGGCCTGGGGGGCAAGTCCAGTCAAGTAGCCCATTGAACCACCGAATCAGCTCACCATCCATGCCCACCTGATTTTAGAATGGATATTGATGTTATGAAGCAAGACAAATATGATACAATGTGGTAACATAATTTACTGTTAATAGCAACAAAGGAGGTTTAACAAAAATAATGCATCAATGCAGCTCATCAGTGCCTACCAATGCAGCTTCACCAGTGCCTATCAGCTTAGCCTCATCAGTGCCCATCAATGCAGCCTCACCAGTGCCTATCAAATGCAACCTGAGCAGTGCCCATCATGCAGGCTCGCCAGTACCCATCAGCACAGCCAGCCCTGGGTGCCCCCCCCCTTTGCCTGCAGTTAGTTGGTGGCTGCGCCCCTGCTTCCTTCCTCCATAAGAAGAAAAAAGTGTGAGCGGGCAGCAGCCATTGGCCATTTTAAATGTAAGTTAGGGTAGCCTGGGGGGGCAATTGCCACCCTGCCCCCTGGCCCAGCCCTCCCCTGGCTCCATAAATACATGACTGTCCCCCCCCTGTGTACAAAGCCAGCTCCATAAAGACATGACTGTCCGCCCTGTGTACAAAGCCAGCTCCATAAAGACATGACTGTGCCCCCCTGTGTACAAAGCCAGCTCCATAGAAACATGACTGCCCCCCCCCCCCGTGTACAAAGCCAGTTCCATAAAGACATGGTGTGACCAGTTTGTTGAGGAGGAACTCCAGTGTCCTGTACAGAGCCCTGACTGCATACCAGGGCTGGCTCCCTGCTCCCAGTCTGTGTTGATGGAAAAATCCCTCCCGCAGAGCTATTGTGTTCTCCCAGCGATTTTCTTATTTGTACCAGCCCTGCATCCACTTTATCAAGGATCATAAAACACCCCTATATATACTATATTATGTGATTATATATAATGTAACCTTGAAATACGAGCATAATCAGTTCTAGGAGAATGCTTGTAATTCAAATCACTTGTATTTCCCATAGGAAACAATGGAAACTCAGATAATTCGTTCCACAGTGACTGCTGGTCTATGCAGTACTTTATGTGGCCATAGGTATGTAGGTACGGGGGTGCTGGTGTATGCAATACCGTATGTGGCCAGAGGTGTGGTGGCACTGTTGAGGCTCGGAAGTGTTCGGAAACGCTTGGGAACTGTTGATACTTTCGGTATTTCCGGCGGCTTCCGTGTCTCTGAGCCTCACCAGCGGCCCCACACCTCTGGCCACATGTGGTATTGCATGCACAGAGGCTTAATCCTGCTCGTTTTGCTTGCAAACCGAGTCAGGATTTTAAAAAAAGAACTGCTCGTTAACTGCATTACTCACAATCCAAAGTTTTACAGTGTGTGTGTGTGTGCGTGTATATATATATATATATAAATATATATATATATTGACTTGACTTCACAACACTAATGCTAGCCATACATAGATTCAGACTAATTCAGCAGGTGTGTTTAACTGACTCCTACTATTGAAGGGATGGGTTTGAAATTCTTCCATGGATCGGCTTCTGCAGTTTGAGAACCCGTCTTCCAAAAAGTTACTTGTTATTTTCAGCTGCGTCCAATGAGATATGAAAATCAGAAAAGTATGGCCAAAATAATGATCCTTATCCTTATTCGTAAGTGAAATGAGCCTATAGTGTCTTGCAGGCTGTAGTTACTGTTCACTAATGATGTCCGCTCAGGCACCATCCAACCTGGCAAACCTATACCCCCTGCGGCCATCATAGGTATATTTGTCCACTCTCAGAGCAATCCCCGGGCACTGTATAAAGACAATTCTATAAACCAACTTCTTGGGGTTTTTTTTTTTTTTTACACGGTCACATTTAGACCGTGGGCATCTAGAATGATTCTCTACCTATGGGTATTTATTGATGCTGGATTTGACTAATTACAAAGAAGACAGATCCAGATAAACAACCAATTAAATAAATAGGCTTAGTTTTAACAGGCACTTTCCATCCTGGCTTTGTTCAGTGCAGCAGTACAAACAGCCGAGCTACTGTACATGGTGCATTAAGTCATGCCAACCACATTGAGAGCAGGCTGGTGTAAGTAAGGTGATTCTGGCTGGTTAATGTAGTTAGTGCATTGATCTGTGTATATTCGGTATATGTTGAATCTCTCTGTAGGGCCAGGTGGTGTGGGTGCTGGCAGAATCAATAGGGGTTGAACAGCTGCAATGCCATATGGACCCCACGCTCTGTCCAAGCTTGGAGTCTCAGGTCACATTACAGGCTGGCCCTGAGCCCTTACCTAATAAGGTCATAGTGGCTACCTTCAGCCTTCTTACAGGTTCTAAGTATGGATCAGTGTCTGCCGGAGTCACCCGGCCTCTCACACTCTGTGCATTCCTTCTGCAGTCATTAAATGGGAAGGGAGGTCATGTTTATCACATCCGATGTTCACCTAAATGAAATGAATGGGACTTCGTTGTAGCATTACAGTGCGTTTGGAAAGTATTCACATCGCTTTACTTTTTCCACAATTTATGTTACAGCCTTATTCCACAATGGATTAAATTAATTATTTTCCTCAAAAATCTGCAAACAATAACCCATAATGACAACATGAAAGAAGTTTGTTTGAAATCTTTGCAAATGTATTAAAAATAAAAAACGAAAAAAATTCCATGTACAGAAAGTATTCACAGCCTTTGCTCGATACTTTGTTGAAGCACCTTTGGCAGCAAATATAGCCTCAAGTCTTTCTGAGTATGATGCTACAAGCTTGACACACCTATTTTTGGGCAGTTTCTGCCATTTCTCTTTGCAGGACCTCTCAAGCTCCATCAGGTTGGATGGGGAGCGTCCATACACAGCAATTTTCAGATCTCTCCAGAGATGTTCAAGTCTGGGCTCTGACCAGACCACTCGAGGACATTCACAGAGTTGTCCCATAGCCCCTCCTTTGTTCTCTTGGCTGTGTGCTTAAGGTCTTTGTCCTGTTGGAAGATGAACCTTCACCCAAGTCTGAGGTCCATAGCGCTCTGGAGCTGGCTTTCATCAAGCACATCTCTGTACATTGCTGCATTCATCTTTCCCCCGATCCTGACTAGTCCCCCAATTCCTGACGCTGGAAAACATCCCCACAGCATGATGCTGCCACCACCATACTTAACTGTAGGGATAGTATTGGCCAGGTGATGAGCGACGCCTGGTTTCCTCAAGACATGACGCTTGCCACTCAGGCCAAAGAGTTTAATCTTTGTTTCATCAGACCAGAGAATTTTGTTTCTCATGGTCTGAGAGTCCTTCAGGTGCTTTTTGGCAAACTCCAGGCAGGCTGTCATGTGCCTTTTATTGAGAAGTGGCTTCCGTCTGGCCACCCTACCATACAGGCCTGATTGGTGGAGTGCTGCAGAGATGGTTGTTATTCTGGAAGGTTCTCCTCTCTCCACAGAGAAACGCTGGAGCTCTGTCAGAGTGACCCTCGGGTTCTTGGTCACCTCCCTGACTAAGGCCCTTCTCCCCTGATCGCTCAGTTTGGCCAGGCGACCTGCTCTAGGAAGAGTCCTGGTAGTTCCAAACTTCTTCCATATACGGATAATGGAGGCTCCACTGTGCTTATTGGGACCTTCAGTGCTGCAGAAATTGTTCTGTACCCTTCCCTAGATCTGTACCTCGATACAATCCTGTCTCGGAGGTCTACAGACTATTTGTCACGTACCTGGTGACGGAGTCTGTTGTGCAGGGAACAACCTCTCTTACTATCCTGACTCACGGACCCCTGGAAGTGGGGACAGGGAGCCCGGGAGTACAGGGTGGCACGAGGGCTTAGCAGAGTGGCTGATGCTGACGCAGGAGTCTTGCAGCAGCTGGGTTAAAGGTTAGCGTTAGCCACTGGTGGTCTCCAGCGGAGGGGCCGGGAGCCCGTGCAGTAGATGGAGGGATAAGAGGCAGGACGGGTCGTCAAGAGGCGGACGGTGCAGGACCAAGGGGGCAGGCGAAGAGTAGTCGGGGTCACAAGCCGGGTTGTCAGGAGGCGGGCAGCGAGGTACAGAGCAGCAGGCAGAGAGTAGTTGGGATCACAAGCGGGGTCGGTGCAGTTAGAAGGTGATGAGAAGCAACAAGCCGGGTCACAGGAAACAGGAAGTCAGATCAAACAGGTCACACAGGAACACGGATACGCTGTAGACAGGACAGCACTTTCTAACAGGAAGCAGGAAGTTTAAATAGAGCTGCTCATCCCGAAATTAGAGGAAAGCACAACCAACTGCAATTAACCCTTAGCACAGTCTTTTTCTAACACTATTCCTTGGACTTCATGGATTGCACTATATATGATGGCATTCAAATAAATTCTGTAGAGTACGTTAGGAATTTACTAACTTTCTACATGAACATTTTCTGCTGTCGGACCTCCAACCATTAAAAAGAAGTTTATCTAACGTGCTTCTTCCCTAAAAGGTGCTCAAACTAGCAGATCATTTAGACATTTTTAGAAAAGTTTAGTACTGTTTTTTGTTGGGCGGCCTTCTACTTCCTGACTCCTCGCCTAGGCATGGATGATTTAGGGATAACCCCTGCTGCCTCCTGGCATGTCAATGTCATACATCCCAGGAGGCAGTTATGGGACAGGGTGCATGGTGCCGCAAGAACCTGTGCATGCACAGACATGACCTGATCTCTGTCAGATATTTGGAATTTGGCAGAGAATTGTGGCATGTGCGCAAAAGTGGGATCCCCCGCATATGTGCAGACATGCTGTAGGTCTCCTTCAGATTCCAGAAACCAGAAGCATGTCTGTGCACGTGTGGAGGAATCTCTTCCAGGTCCCACATACCACAAATCAGCAGCCTGTCTGTGCACGCTCAGAGGGATCCCAAATGTTATGAAAAGTCACTGGTCTCCTATAAGCATTTGGGGTCTGGCAGAGACCTGTGGCATGTCTGCACGTGAACAGGATCGTCCCTATACATGTGCAAACATGTGTCTGGTGGTTTCAAAATATTTGGGACTTGGCAGAGTCTGTACAGAAGCAGGATCCCACACACATGTGCAGACATGCTGCAGATCTCTGCCAGATAGCACATACCTGAAACCAGTGCCATCTTTGTTCCATGAAAACCTCCCCAAAGTAAGGCAAATGCCCTCTTAGGCCTTGTTTACATTTGTGGTTGGGGGGGGGCGTAAAAACTGTCCCCCAACTGCTCCCCCTTGAGCTGCAAAGGCAGCAGATGGAAGTTTACACATGCTGTGGCCACAATGTTGTCCAAAACCGCACAGAAAAACACATCCCCCTTCTTGGTGGGCAGTACCATCCACCTACATGACCCATTTACCTGCAATACACAAGGTTATGGTGCGGTGGCACAGCTTTTTAGGGGTTAAAACATCTTTTGAGGTGTGGCAACCTAATGCCTCCTCACCGCCTGTCAAACAGCTCCTGTCCACTCCAATTTTCCTCCACAGTGAGGGGTCTGAAATAAGAATTGTGCGAAAATAGTAGCTGGTATTTGAAATTTTGAATTTGACTGATGGTGGACTTCAACAATATCCTATAGTAGGTCAAAGTGAACCTCTCCTTTTATATGGAGGCATTTTGGGCTAAACAAGGCTCACTAGAGGCCGTTTGCAAGGTTCCTAAATAAGATTGTTGGATACAAAAGTCATTTGTATTTAGGCAAATATCCATTTTCAAAACTGCAAGTTTACTCCAGATATAGTCGATTTAAAAAAAATACTGCTGAATTGTCTTATGAACTTGTACTGGTCCTTTAAAACACCCGCTCCCAGGAGATCAGCACCACAACAACTTTGTAGCACACTAATTGCTTTCCCTATAATCTGGCACAGATGACTGAACATTTGCTTGGCCCTCTTTATTCCCCAAATGCTTTCGCTGTCTGGATAAATCATTGTGAAGCTCAGCAGATGGCATGTTGATCCAGGTTTGTATGGCCGCCTTGTGTGCCTGCACTCCATTCTGCTTCATCGGGATGTTACAAATATGGAAAGTCACTTTTTATGGAGTTAACTTGGAGCACATAGACAGCAAACCATTGAAAACATGGATTCCTAATAAAGAAAAGCAAAATTCCCCCGCGAGAAGGCTAAGGGCTCCTTCACGCTTTTGCACACAGGCATTAACATGTGCTATGCTGCGTGTTAACATGCAGTGCATTAAGGCAACTCATCCATTGAATAGGCTCCTTAGGGCACCAAAAAAAGTTGCATGCAGGGTTTTCGGCAGAGCAGCACATGGCAACACATGCATTACCTTGCGTTACGCTGCTCATAATGCTTGGTGACATCAATAATAAGGACCAAACTTCTTTTTTAGTGCCCGGTCCTCCTCTGTCCCAACTCAGAAAAAGAAAACTTTCAGGAGAGGCTGCAGAGGAGGACGAACTAAGAACAAAACTCCATGTTCCAAAACAACGCAGACAATAAAGATTTTTAATCTTTCATCACATGTGTTGTCTACGTCCGAAACCACACTTCTTAGCCGTGGCCTGAATTTTGCTCCTACCTATCATCCCAATCCATTCCAGCTTTTCAAGGACCTTAACGCATATATTCGGAAGCTCACACTACGGAGATATTTCCGTATCAAAGACGGAAAAAATTTCCCCAACACTTCACTCCCTTCCCTCCCTGACCAAGAATTGATCTTGGAACTTGATAACGATGTGTTGGATAACCTGGAAGAATTGGCCACTGATCCGGACAACCTATGCCTGTACACCCAACACTTAGCCACCTCTCCGCCTATCACACACTCTTCCCTTAAACCTAAATCTATATTTTTTCCGACCCAATCCAAAGGGCCCTACATTGAAAGTTTTTATAGGTTAGTCTTCTCAGATTTCAAAAAACTATGTGAGCCCACCCAAAATAAATATAGTAATCTATCCCCCGCAGAAAAAACAGCATTGGAAGAGTTGAGTAATACACACAATCTGGTGATCAAGGCTGCCGATAAGGGAGGTGGCATTGTCATCCAGAATAGGGAAAATTACGTGGCCGAAGCTCATAGATTGCTGGCAGACCATACTACCTACCAGCCTCTACGTGCAGACCCCACCGCCCAGTATGCCCAAGAAGCCACCTTGTTAGTTAGATCAGCACTAGCCAATGGCATCATAAACAAAACTGAGGCCGCATTCCTTCTGAACAAATTTTACCAAATACCGTATTTTTACCACTTACCAAAAATACACAAGAGTTTACAAGATCCTCCTGGAAGGCCTATTGTGGCAGCCATGGAAAGTGTTACATCTGGTTTCAGTAAATACGTTGACTTTCATTTGCAACCCATCGTTACTCAATTGTCCTCCTATATTCGAGATGGGTCTCACCTGTTAGGGATACTCGCCAACTAAAGCTGGGAAGCTTCGTATATGTGGTTATCCTTGGATGTATGCTCCTTTTACACCTCCATCCCTCACGAGTATGGACTTAGGGCTTTAGAACATTTCCTTGCAGAAAACCAAATGATGAACCCCAGACAGGCCCAATTTATCCTGGATGCCACCTCCTTTTGCCTTACCCATAATTATTTTAATTTTGATGGCAGCTTTTTTCTTCAGACACAGGGCACAGCCATGGGGGCAAATTTTGCCCCTTTGTACGCTAATTTAGCCATGGGGTATTGGGAGAAAAAACATATATCGACCAATAATCCCTTTTCAGCCAACATCGTTTTTTATGGTCGATATATCGACGATATAATTATCATCTGGGATGGTCCCCCCAACCTCATTGAGCAATTTTTAGACCATTGTAATAACTCTTATGGTCTCTCTTTTACACATGTTTCAAACCCTAGTTCTCTAGCCTTTTTGGACCTAGAGTTGTACCATGTGGGAAACAGCATACAAGCTCGGAACTATACTAAGCCTACAGCTGGCAACTCTTTCCTGCACTACAAAAGCTGCCACTATCCCCCATGGGTAAATAATATTCCTAAGGGTCAATACTGTAGATTGAGAAATAACTGTACTACTATTGATGACTACACAGCCCAGGGTACCCTCCTTAAGACCAAATTCTTGGATAAAGCTTATCCTGAGGACTTGGTGGAGGAGGCCTTCACGACTTATGCTACAAAACAACAGCCCAAAAAACGTGATGCTGCTAACCACTCCCTACGTTTTATGACGACTTTCCACAACAAACATAGAAAGATGGAAAAAGTATTGGCTAGACACTGGAATGTTTTGCTGCAGGACCCTCATCTAAAAGATGAATTACCTCCCAATGCTCGTGTGACGTATCGCCGAGCCCCGAACCTCAAAGGAAGGATTGCACCCAGCAAATTGAAAAATCCCCGCACCGAGTCCACCAGCCTCACATTAATTCCTTTAGTTGGCATGTTCCAATGCCGTAAGGCACTTTGCAAAACATGTGCCTTCGTAAATCATGGGCAATCTTCCTTTGAGGCCAAAGGAAAGAGATAATTAGATGCCACAAGCGGCTTCGCTGTAGAGTCCCCAGCTTAACACGCCGGGTGCATATTGTCTGGTGTTCCCGTCCACTCCGTCATTTGATGTTTTAACCTTCTTGTCAATATTTTTACAAAATCACCTATTTGGAAAGGAAACCGGAGTTTCCTTCTAACGGGTACTAAATGCTTCCGTGTACAAAA
>BLSH010231659.1:0-16493 GCA_018402905.1 Glandirana rugosa
TCTCTCTCTCCTCTCTCTCTCTCTCTCCCCCCTGTCTCTCTCTCCTCTCTCTCTCTCTCTCCCCCCTGTATCTCTCTCCCCCTGTCTCTCTGTATCTCTCTTTCTCTCCTTTGTGTTCTTCCAGCTTTGCACCTGTCAGCAGCCCCTCCCCCATCTGGTGACATCCTGGCAGTAACAGGTAGCCGGAGACGGCTGTGCAGGTTGTTGTTAGTAACCGGCAGTACACAGGCGGCTGCGGAGGAAGCTGCCATGTCCTCGGCTGGCTGCTCAGGTGAGTAAGGGAGACCCTAGGGGTCTCTTCTTGCCTGCAGAGGGGGGTGAGGTTGCAGAGGGGAGTCGGGGGGGGGGGGTCTATGTACCACAATTTGTGTCTTCTTATTCTCCATCTCCATAGTTAGACTGTTAGCTCTTTGGCACAGACACCATGTGGTACACTAAGACTTTTACATTGCAGAGGTCTATTTTTCTCCAAATAATTACCAAAAGATTTCTACACGATTGTAACCTTGTATTTCATATCAATAATCCATCCGCAATGCTGGAGGAGAGGGGTGGACAGCCTTCAGGTCCATGTCTGTGCAGACAGCACACCACTGTGAACAATAGTATCACGGCCGAAAAATTCCAACCAGCCGATAAACCCCATCTCCCTCCTAGATTCATAGACTGGAGGGGGTCGTGGAAAACATGTGTGTATTGATAAATTATTAATTACAGAACTCAATTAGGCATGCAAAAGTGACATATGATAACAATGACTGAAAGGCCACTTTAGCATGCCCTAAGCACACTTCCTTTTAAGGGTGATGAATCACTGCCGATGTGTCCTCCACGCTGATGGAACAATCACCATACAATCTCATCAATCACTGAGATTTCTCTCCTGTGTATGGTATTGTGAGAAGCTTGCCCATCTTTATTGATGCGCATTTCTTAGACAATTCGATTATCACCATTTCCCCCAGAAGCCTTGGCCGTCCTTATTGACCGGTATTTCATAGCCAGATTGTCACCATTTACCCCAGAAGCATAGGCGTGCGCACATAGGGTGGAAGGTGTGCCTGGGCACACCCTAATCACCCTGCACTGTGCAGATTCCCCCTGCTGCCTGGCTGCCGAGAAAGGGACTGGGGAATCTCTGTCCTCAGTCTCTTTCTCTGTCTCTGTTTAGACCCCTGATATTTCACTAAAGCCCCCCAGCCGGGCTCCTAAATAAAATTGTAAAAAGAATAATAAAATATAATATTGTAAAAAAATAATAAAAAAACAAAATTGTAAAAAAAATAAAAAATAAATAAAAACAAACTACTGACACCGATCTCTGCCCCATTGACACCGTTCTCTGCCCTTCTGACACCGATCTCTGCCCCATTGACACCGTTCTCTGCCCTTCTGACACCGTTCTCTGCCCTTCTGACACCGATCTCTGCCCTACTGGCACCGTTCTCTGCCCTTCTGACACCGATCTCTGCCCTACTGGCACCGTTCTCTGCCCTTCTGACACCGACCTCTGCCCTACCGGCACCGTTCTCTGCCCTTCTGACACCGAACTCTGCCCTACAGGCACCGTTCTCTGCCCTTCTGACACCGATCTCTGCCCTACTGGCACGGTTCTCTGCCCTTCTGACACTGATCTCTGCCCTACTGGCACCATTCTCTGCCCTTCTGACATATACACACACACTCATGTTTGTTTGCGCTTTGTGGTGCCACCCTAATGCAATAGGCTGCGCACACCTATGCCCAGAAGCCTTGGCAGTCCTTGTTGATGGGTATTTCATAGACAGAGAAACCTCAAAAATCAAAACAGGGTACCTCATCCAAAGTAGAAATTATTGCAAGGGGGGGGGGGGGGGGTCTGTCGGCCCCCAACCGTGACCCATACAGGGGAGGATTCCTGGACTATTATGGCACCAAAGTTATAAAGACAAAAGTAGGTATAAAAACATAGAAAAAAATGTATTTAGTACATCATGTTAAAAATAAAAATACAGGGAGAACAAAGGGTGTATAACCCTGCACAGGATTACATACAATTCATTTACATCCCATGTTATTCCCCTATTGGTGAGGAGGGACATCACAATGAAATGCCACAGATATTTACAGTTGTTACAGTCTCTACATGTTTCGTGGCCTAAAATGCCACTTCCTCAGGAGAACATCTGTGATAGTGAACATATTAAAAGACAATAATGAATATAGTTACATAGAGGCCGTGCCATCTATAACAGCTGCACGCTATCGATAGGCTGCTTGTTACACTTTTATTTCTCTAGGTAACCACTTGTGTCTTTGTGTTACTCTATTCTACAAGAATACCTTTATACCCCAGGTGTTAAGACCCACTTGTCAACTATATGTGTCCCGGTTACTTGCAATATACCTCTTTTAGTAATGTCAGACCAGCCAAGGAAAATGTTTCAAACACTTGAGAAAGTGCCAAATAGACATCTCACAGTTCAACAGACATATGCAATGTTATTCCTACATCCCTACTCCTAACTACAGGCTTGTGTGCTGCCCCAGCATGCCTGCTATTGCATAATCCAAGCACAGATAAGTCCTTTATAGGCACCTCCATGTTGGTACAGGTCCTTTCCGAGGCACAGACCAGCGCTGGTGTCTTCAGGGCAAACCCCAACTTCAGATGACTCCACATGCAGGAAGTAGTGGACGAGGTCCCTCTGCTCCTCCTGGTCTTGTTCTTCGTCTCAATCCCATACTGGTCTAGGACCTGATGGAGGTTGTGACCCTCTACATTCTCTCTTTGTGATTTCTCCCCCTCCCCCCTTTCTACTCCAGAAGGTTCTCCACTGGGGACTCTCTGCGTTGGACCACTGACCCAATTTATATGTCACAGGATATGTGGGCTGAACCCAGACATGAACCCATGAAAAAGACCAAAGAACCAAGAAAGGCATTAACTCCTACCCTCCCGGCCAGGACAGCACCTAACTGTTTCAACCTGCCCACAAGATTGTCCCTGTTTCCTCCAGAAGCTTTGGCCACGCATGTTGAGTGTTTCACAAACAATTCGATTGTCGCCTTCTTCTCTAGAAGCCATGGCCGTTCTTGTTGATGGGTATTTTATAGACAATAGATTGTTGCTGTTTTTTTATTTTGCCTTGGCCGCCCTAGTTGATGGGTATTTAATAGACAATTAGATTGCATACCAGGCCTGATTGGGCAAAAAGTGCCACATTCATAGAAATAGTAAAATAGACAATCTTGGCTGGGACTTTTTAGGCACTCACAAATACAAAATGTGTTAAAAAAAAAAATGTACAAACGTTCTTCATTAAACTTCAATTATAAAATCTAAATCAGTGGCCATTTTGTCAAAGATACACATTGTGGTGCAGGAGATGTAGAGAAATCTTTTTTGGAAGGGTCTCTTGGATCACGTCCTTAAGTCATTTACTCTTTTGGCTTTTAGGGACAGAACATGTTAGGGATATGTTATTGATGGGCGGTCAGAGTATGTACCAGTGGATATTTGACACAATTAATTAAGTTGACTCACTCTCCTGCTTATCCTTATTGGGATTTCCATCTGGATTTTTTAGCGCCCTTTGTGCTCCCCCAGCTACACTGTGGGGTTGGTTGAGGAAATATGGACACATCTCATATTTGCATTGAACAGTGCTGATGATGTTTCAAATCTGATAGTGACTATTGCTTCTCCCTGATGAAGATTTGCTTGAAATTGAACCGTTGGGGCTTATTCACATAGCTGTGGTGAATATAATTGACTGCAGATAACCTATTAAGGATGGTCTCCGTGTAACATCTTGTCATCTGCAGCTGATTACAATTTTATTTCTATTGTTTTTATAATTGAGGTTTCATAAAGAATTTTTGTAAAAAAAAAAAAAGTATATTTTGGTATTGGTGACTGCCTAAAAAGTCCCAACTAAGATTGTCTATTTTAATTATATTATTGTCGCATTTTCCCCCAGAAGCCTTGGCTGCTCTTGCTGACGGCATTTCATAGCAGATTAGATTGTTGTTGTTTTTCCCAGAAGCCTTGTCCACCCTTGTTGAAGAGTATTTCATAGACAATTAGATTGTCTCCATTTCCCCCAGAAGCCTTGGCCACCTTTGTTGAAGAGTATTTCATAGACTGTTAGATTGTCTCCATTTCCCCCAGATGTCTCGGCCACCCTTGTTAAAGAGTATTTCATAGACAATTAGATTGTCTCAGTTTCCCCCAGATGCCTTTGCCACCCTTGTTGAAGAGCATTTTATAGGCGATTAGATTGTCTCTATTTTCCCCATAAGCCTTGGCCACCCTTGTTGAAATGTTTTCATAGACTTGTCTCCATTTCTCCCAGAAGCCTCGGCCACCCTTGTTGAAGAGTATTTCATAGAAATTAGATTGTCTTCATTTCCCCCAGATACCTTGGTCACCCTTGTTGAAAAGTATTTCATAGACAATTCGATTGTCTCTATTTTCCCCAGAAGCCTTGGCCACCCTTGTTGAAGAGTATTTCATACATAATTTGATTGTCTCTATTTTCCCCAGAAGCCTTGGCCGCCCTTGTTGAAGAGTATTTCATAGACTATTGGATTGTCTGCATTTCCCCCTGATGCCTCGGCCGCCCTTGTAGAAGTGTATTTCATAGACAAATCAATTGTCACCATTTCTCTCAGATGCCTTAGCCACACTTGTTGAAGAGTATTTCATAGATGATTAGATTGTCTCTATTTCCTCCAGATGCTTTGGCCACCCTTGTTGTAGAGTATTTCATAGAAATTAGATTGTCTCCATTTCCCCAGTAGCCTTGGCCACCCTTGTTGAAGAACATTTCATAGACAAATCGATTGTCTCCATTGCTCTCAGGTGCCTTAGCCACCCTTGTTGAAGAGTATTTCATAGACAATTAGATTGTTGTCTCCATTTCCCCCAGAAGCCTTGGCCGCCCTTGTTAAAGAGTATTTCATAGACTGTTAGATTGTCTCCATTACCTCCTGATGCCTCAGCCGCCCTTGTTAAAGAGTATTTCATAGACAATTAGATTGTGTCCATTTCTCCCAGATGCCTTGGCCACCCTTACTGACAGGTATTAGACATACACACTGATATTCAGTGAACATTGTCACCATATCCACTGGAAAAGGATTGGGTTGGATGATTCCCATCACACATCTGTGGGCACCTTCTAGGGCAGCCTTTCTTGGCCTTTTTACCCCAGAAAAACCCTTGAAATAATTTTCAGGTCACATGGAACCCCTACTAAGCCTACTCCATCATGGGTCATTAGGAAAATGCCCCTTACATTAGTAGTCCCTTACAGTGATGGTTAGAATGCCACCCTTACAGTTACCTAAGAAGATCATTGGTATCGTGCTACTGGCTCTTCCAAGTTGCAATGAGCCTTAAAATATTAAGGTGGGAGTCAGTTACCCCAGATCAAGGAACCCCTAGCAACTTTTGGAGGAACCCTAAGATTTGACAGAACCCTGGTTGAGAATGGCTGGGGTGTGAAGGCAGCTGTGTGTTCTCATTGTCCATGCTTTAATTATCATCCTTAAGCTAATTGCAGGAGGGGGGTAATTTGCAAACAATGACTGGAATGCAAACTTTGCACTGTTTCCACAGCAACTAGGAAGACGCTTTCCTTCCTCACTGCCAAGTCAGAATACAGAGTCAGACCAACAGAGGAGCAGTGCAAAGTATGGTCAGACCTTCTCCAGGGCTCAGACCTTCTCCAGGGTTCAGACCTTCTCCAGGGCTCAGACCTTCTCCAAGGCTCAGACCTTCTCCAAGGCTCAGACCTTCTCCAGGGCTCAGACCTTCTCCAGGGCTCAGACCTTCTCCAGGGCTCAGACCTTCTCCAAGGCTCAGACCTTCTCCAAGGCTCAGACCTTCTCCAGGGCTCAGACCTTCTCCAGGGCTCAGACCTTCTCCAGGGCTCAGACCTTCTCCAGGGTTCAGACCTTCTCCAAGGCTCAGACCTTCTCTAGGGCTCAGACCTTCTCCAGGGCTCAGACCTTCTCCAGGGAGCCCCGGACCCAGATGCAAAGTGTCAGATCCCCCTAAAGCTGGCCATACATTATACAATCTGATCAGTAGTGGTGTAGCTATAGCCTAATCAGCTGCTTGGGCTGCAATGGGGCCCCGGAGGTGGGAAAAAGGCCACGCTAAGCAGGTTGTCTGATGTCTCCATAGCAAATGAGCTGACGTTGGATGTGTAGGAGGATCATGCTGCTGCTAGTCACAGACCTTCACACCATTGGTGAGTAGATTTATCACTGTAATTAAACGAAAGTCTGCTGGTGTGTGACCAACTTTACACAGAATTCCAGGGGCTGAAAAAACCCCAGATTGACTTTTTAGATCTTAAAAAGTGAGAAGACATTTATGCCCCATTTAGATCCATGCGTAGAGGAGCAATTTTTTTATTTTTTATTTCGTGGTGGTGCATTATTGCGTGCGTTTTCATTGTGTTTTGACATGCATCACTTTAGGGATTTGGTGTTGGTAGAGTTAGCAGCCATTGACCAAGGCTTGCAAATACCTGTTGCCAATGCATCAAAAGCCATGTCCCATGTGTTCTGATGCATCACCATTGACGTTTATGAATCAGGTGCTGTTCCCATCAGTGTCACCTATCAGTGCCCACCAGTGCCACCTCATCAGTGTCCATCAGTGCCACCTATCAGTGCCGCCTCATCAGTGTCCAGTGCCACCTATCAGTGCCCACCAGTGCCGCCTCATCAGTGTCCATCAGTGCCATCTATCAGTGCCACCTAGCAGTGCCCACTAGTGCCGCCTCATCAGTGTCCATCAGTGCCTTCTATCAGTGTCGACCAGTGCCACCTATCAGTGCCACCTCATCAGTGCCACCAAATAGTGCCGCCTCATCAGTGCCCACTAGTGCCGCATCATCAGTGTCCATCAGTCCGACTTCTCAGTGCCTCCTAATCAGTGCCCACCAGTGTCACCTATCAGTGGCCATCGGTGGGGGCTCGTGTTTTTTTTGGGGGGGGCGGCAATCAACCAGCAATTGCCCAATGTTAGTGGCGGGTCAGGCGGTGGGTGATGGATGCCAAGCTGAGTCCCAGGCAGGGGCTCCGGAGTCCTCTCATAGAGACACCGTGCGTCTCTTCTCTCCTCCTTCCTAGGCGTCCAATAGGATCGCCTGTACTTTCAGCCAAAGAGGAGGATCAGTGCGGCGATAACGAATATTCATTAGTTATCGTCGCACAACTGGGTGCCTGCGGGCACACCCTTTTTTGAAGCCTATTAAAGCCTCTGGTTCTAATCACGTGCTTCAAAAATACACCCCCCATTGCAATCCAAGGTCCGGCGTCCTTGTATGTAGATCAGGGTGCCAGGCGCATGGATGGGGGGGTGGCAGCGCCCGTGCGCCCTCTATGGCTGCCACTGGTGCTTGTCAATGCAGCCTATCAGCGCCCATCAACGCAGCCTATCAGCGCCCATCAATGCAGCCTTTAAGTGCCCATCAATGCAGCTTATCAGTACCCATCAATGCAGCCTATCCGCGCCCATCAATGCAGCCTATCAGCGCCCATCAATGCAGCCTATAAGTGTCCATCAATGCAGCTTATCAGTGCCCATCAATGCAGCCTATCAGCGCCCATCAATGCAGCCTATCAGCGCCCATCAATGCAGCCTATAAGCGCCCATCAATGCAGCCTATATGTGCCCATCAATGCAGCCTATCAGCGCCCATCAATGCAGCCTATCAGCGCCCATCAATGCAGCTTATCAGTGCTCATCAATGCAGCCTATAAGTGCCCATCAATGCAGCCTATCAGCGCCCATCAATGCAGCCTATCAGCGCTCATAAATGCAGCCTATCAGTGCCCATCAATGCAGCCTATCAGCGCCCATCAATGCAGCCTATAAGTGCCCATCAATGCAGCTTATCAGTGCCCATCAATGTAGCCTATCAGCGCCCATCAATGCAGCCTATCAGCGCCCATCAATGCAGCTTATGAGCGCCCATCAATGCAGCTTATCAGTGCCCATCAATGCAGCCTATCAGTGCCCATCAATGCAGCTTATCAGTGCCCATCAATGCAGCCTATCAGCGCCCATCAATGCAGCCTATCAGTGCCCATCAATGCAGCTTATCAGTGCCCATAAATGCAGCCTATCAGTGCCCATCAATGCAGCTTATCAGTGCCCATCAATGCAGCCTATCAGCGCCCATCAATGCAGCTTATCAGTGCCCATCAATGCAGCTTATAAGTGCCCATCAATGCAGCCTATCAGTGCCCATCAGTGAAGGAGAAAAATTACCTCTCTGCAAAATTTTATATTATAAAATAATTTTATAACAAACTATGAAAAACTTTTTTGTTTCAAAATTTTTGGTCTTTTTGTTTGTTTAGAAAAAAATAAAAAAAAAACCCATCAGTGATCAAATACCACCGAAAGAACTAAGGAAATGCCTCCTCCTTCTACAAAGTTACAATGTACAGCAGTGAAAGATACTGTCAGGGCCCGGATCTGAACCTGCCATCACTTGCTACTGACCTTTGGCTTGTTCCTTGACTACACTTCCTCGTGATCCCAACCCGCAACCACTTATTACTGACCTTTGGCTTATTCCTTGACTACGCTTCCTCTTGATCCCAACCTGCAACCACTTGTTACTGACCTTTGACTTGTTCCTTAACTATGCTTCTACTGGATCCCAACCTGCAACCACTTGTTACAAATTTTTGGCTTGTTTCTTGACTACACTTCCTCTTGATCCCAACCTGCAACCACTTGTTACTGACCTTTTGCTTGTTCCTTAATTATGCTTCCTCTTGATCCCTCCCTGCAACCATTCAATACTGACCTTTGGCTTGTTCCTTGTGTATGCTTCCTCCTGATCCCTCCCTGCAACAATTTGTCACTGACCTTTGGCTTGTTCCTTGACTACGCTTCCTCTTGTTCCCAACTAGCAACCACTTGCTACTGACGTTTGGCTTGTTCCTTGACTGCTTCTTCTTGATCCCAACCTGCAACGACTTGTTACTGACCTTTGGCTTGTTCTTTGACTATGCTGCCTCTTGATCCCTCCCTGCAACCACTTGCTACTGACCTTTGGCTTGTTCCTTGACTATGCTTCTTCTTGATCCCAACCTGCAACTATTTGTTACTGACCTGTGGCTTGTTCCTTGACTATGCTTCCTCTTTATCCCTCCCTGCAACCATTTGTCACTGACCTTTGGCTTGTTCCTCGTCTACAGTTCCTCTTGATCTGAATCTGAAACCACTTTTTACTGACCTTTGGCTTGTTTACTGACTACATTTCTGCTTGGTCTCTCCCTGATATATCTGCTACTGGAAGAATGCCCCTTACATTGGAGGTCAGTTGGAAGAATGTTCCTTACATTGGTGATCAGTGGGAAGAATGCCCCTTACATTGGTGATCAGTGGGAAGAATGTTCCTTACATTGGTGATCAGTGGGAAGAATGTTTCTTACATTGGTGGTCAGTGGGAAGAATGTTCCTTACATTGGTGATCAATGGGAAGAATGTTCCTTACATTGGTGATCAGTGGGAAGAATGCTCCTTACATTGGTGATCAGTGAGAAGAATGCTCCTTACATTGATGATCAGTGGGAAGAATGTCCCTTACATTGGTGATCAGTGGGAAGAATGTTCCTTACATTGGTGGTCAGTGGGAAGAATGTTCCTTACATTGGTGGTCAGTGGGAAGAATGCCCCTTACATTGGTGATCAGTGGGAAGAATGCCCCTTACATTGGTAGTGGGAAGTTATTTGAGAGACACATTGCTCCATACTCAATGAACCTCTAGCAAACTCTGGAGGAACCCTGGCTGAGAAAAGACTACCTTTTGCATCCTCTCCAGGCAAAAACCCAGGAAGGACACAAGTCTGTGGAAAGGTCACCCACACATTTATCATCTACCCGAAGCAAGGAGCTCAGGGAATGGTCGGGTGATGTAAATATTCATGACTATGGAATATCCTCAACAGTAAACAGCAGAAGCCATGAACCCACTGATCTTAAACAGGCCATAGATGGTTCAAATCTCATCCGGTTAAGCAGGGACTTGCTGAGACTCGATCCTTCTATGGGCAGGCTGATTGTACCCAAGACGATCCATCCAGTTTATGGTGAGGTCCCTACATATATTTGGGCTAATCACTATTTTACCAGGACCAGATGACAAGGGGGGCCCGAGGCTCTTTCCTGGACCTTATAGAAACCCCTGAGATTGGATACAAATTGATTCATTGGTTAGACGCCCCCACACTACATAGATGCTGATAAATCTAAAAGGAATTGTACAATTAGATTGTAAAAAGCCAGTCCAGCTTTGTAGTGGGAAATTAAGTTATTTTCTGACATCCTGGGAAAATTCTCTTCCAACAGAGTGCAGAGACCCAGAAACTCAGCACAGGTGAGGCCATGCTACATTGTTACCTGAGCTTCATCCCAGCCACTCCCAAGCTAACCCTTCACAGGCCACAGCCAGGATCCTCCATACAAGGAGCTTGCAGAATGCCCCATAGACATGGCAAGATTCCATACCAGCCTGTACAAGCCTTTTCTATAGGTCAGTGGTTCTCAACTCCGGTCCTCGGGACCCACCAACCGGCCAGATTTTATGTATTACCTTAGGGAGGTGCAGACTAGAATACTGCAATCACTGAGCAGCAAATGATATCACCTGTGATGTATTTCAGTTATCCTGCAAACCTGGCCTGTTAGTGGGTCCAGAGGACAGGAGTTGAGAACCACTGATATAGGTAAACCCAATGAAAAAATGAGACTATCCTAACCTACAGTACACATAATAAAGTGCCAGAGGGCTATAGACAATGCTTCCAGGAGCAGGAAACGCATCAGTGCACTGCGTGCCATCATTTCATTGTTTTATTTTAGAAAAACAGAAGATTTGAAAAGCAAAAGAAATGGCGGGCAAATGTTTTTTTCCTTCATTTCTTTACCTGGCTACTCTGCCAGCAACACACTTCATGCTCTGGACTACTATCATTATTATTAGTAATACTACTATTATTATTATTACTATTCATTTTTTTATTTACCTATTTTTTATTTTAATTTTTAACCCGTTTTAAGATTTTCTTTTTTTAATTTCCTTATTTTTTTAAAAAAAAACCCGTTTCTACAATTTTATTAATTTTTTTTATTAATTTTTAAAAAAAAATGTTAACCCATTTTATGATCAGATTATTTAATACAGCTGTGCTTATAAGTTTACATACCCTGGCAGAATGTTTGATTTCTTGGTCATTTTTCAGAGAATATGAATGAGAACACAAAAACTTTTCTTTCACTCATGGTTGGTGTTTGGCTGAAGCCATTTATTATCAATCAACTGTGTTTACTCTTTTTATATCATAATGACAACAGAAACTCCCCAAATCACCCTGATCAAAAGTTTACATACCCCAGCTCTTAATACCCTGTATTGCCCCCTTTATCATCAATGACAGCTTGAAGTCTTTTGTGGTATTCATGGATGAGGCTCTTTATCTTCTCAGATGGTAAAGCTGCCCATTTCTCTTGGCAAAAAGCCTCCGGTTCCTGGAAATTCTTGGGCTGTCTCGCATGAACTGCATGTTTGAGATCTCCCCAGAGTGGTTCAATGATATTGAGGTCAGGAGACTGAGATGGCCACTCCAGAACCTTCACTTTATTCTGCAGTAGCCAATGACAGGGCGACTTGGCCTTGTGTTTTGGATCATTGTCATGTTGGAATGTCCAAGTCCCATGCACAGCTTCCTGGCCAATGAATGCAAATGTTCCTCCAGTATTTTTTGATAACTGCATTCATCTCGCCATCAATTTTGACCAAAATTTCCTGTGCCTTTGTAGCTCACACATCCCCAAAACATCAGCGATCCACCTTCGTGTTTCACAGGCCTTGTTGACTCCCCTCCAAATTTAGGGTTTATGGATGGGGCCAAAAAGCTCAATTTTGGTCTCATCACTCCAAATGACTTTGTGGCAGAAGGTTTGAGTCTTGTCTCTGTGCTGTTTGGTGTATTGTAAGCGGGATACTTTGTGGCATTTGCGTAGTAATGGCTTTCTTCTGGCGACTCAACCATGCAGCCCATATTTCTTCAAGTGCCTCCTTATTGTGCATCTTGAAACAGCCACACCACATGTTTCCTGTACTTCACCTGAAGTTATTTGTGGGTTTTTCTTTGCATCCCAATCAATTTTCCTGGCAGTTGTGGCTGAAATTGTAGTTGGTCTACGTGACCGTGGTTTGGTTTCAACAGAACCCCTCATTTTCCACTCCTTGATTAGAGTTTGAACACTGCTGTTTGCCATTCTCAATTGCTTGGATAGCTTTTTATATCCCTTTCCTGTTTTATACAGTTCAAATACCTTTTTCCGCAGATCCTTTGACAATTCTTTTGCTTTCCCCATAACTCAGAATCCAGGAACTTCAGTGCAGCACTGGATGAAAGATGCAAGGGTCTGTCAGGAGTCCAGCATTTCATTGACCTTTTATACACACACACTAATAACAAGCAAACAGATCGCAAGTGAGGATGGTTACCTTTAATAGCCATTCAAACCCCTTTGTGTCAACTTGTGTGCGTGTTATCAGGCCAAAATCACCAAATATGTAAACGTTTTATCAGGGCCATTTGGGGAGTTTCTGTTGTCATTATGATATAAAAAGAGTAAACACAGTTGGTTGATAATAAATGGCTTCAGCCAAACACCAACCATGAGTGAAAGCAATGTTTTTGTGTTCTCATTCATATTCTCTGAAAAATGGCCAAGAAATCATCAATTCTGCCAGGGTATGTAAACTTATGAGCACAACTGTGTATGACGCAATATACACACATATCAGTTTTGAGACTTTTTACCCAATTATTTTTTTCTCATTAGGTTACCCTATAATCCACAATGTAGCATTTCAATAACAGCGATGATTATTATTGTTATTATATAGTTTTCATTTTATTTTATTTTCAGCATCCATAATGTCATTTTTGCTCAGCGCTCAAGTTTTCATTTTTGCATAATTATTTTGGCGCTCTCATTACTACTGACTGTTTGGTTTTAATTATGACCCAGTGGAGGAGATATTATATCCATATCAGATTGAAATGAAATTCTGCTCATGTTCTTTTTAGCCATGATGATGGTGGCACTTAGACCTCTGAAACGCGTTGGGTATTTTTTGATCTGTACCCCTGACCTTTACTGGAATAAAGTTGTTTCTGGACCTCTTAGCGGTGGTGTGGCGCTTCAATTTCAACTCTTTTTACATCACACTAGAAGCCAAGGAGATGGTGGAGATCCTCTGGGGTGTAGAAGCCGCCTACCCTGAATCTGGATCATTTACACCAACAGTGATACCTTAAAGCAGGGGTAGGCCACACCCCTTCCCATTTAAAACCCGCCCTGAAATTTTCTAGTGGGGACACTCATTCTGAGGGCCTTGGGTGATTGGAATAGATTTCCTTAAGAGATTTCCTCACACTTCCTGTTTGGCTATGGGGCAGCACAAAAACTCATTGGTTGGGGCCTGCCACCTGGGCCCTTTGAGATGCCCGGGTCCCCTACATGTGTATGGGTTGTGCCCCTCTAATGGGTTCCTGCCGGTATTATCATACCGGCAGCAAGTGCAGCTGCTTTATGGGGGGTGCCAGACCGGTTTGGCCCAGTCCACCCCATAAGACTAAAAGTGTAGTGCAAGCTGGCGGTGACTCTTTTCGTGCTGCCCCCCTGCAAAGTGCCGCCCTAGGCCTGGGCCAAGATACAGCATTGCATTAACCCCTTGTCTATGAAGGTATATTTATAAACAGCAAGGGGTTAAAGCAAGCTTGCTTGAGCTTGGTGTGGATTTTACCAGCGGGGAAAGGCTTTCAGATAAGAGTGATCCAGGAGGCTGTGGAGCCACCTGCTCACTTTTATGGGGCTCTTTGAAAGTGTGCACCCCCCCCTGAGACAGTGAGAGCAGGAAGTGATCTGGGAATATCGGGGAATGATCCCTGAACCCGGAAGCAACCTGTATTATGTCACTTCCTGGGTTTATAGCTGTCATTCCTCGTGCAGCCAAGGACACAGCTCATCAAGCATGATCTGGGCTTGATAAGCTGCATTGGAAGGAAGGGGAGGTCTCCCCCTTGTTAGCCCCCTTGTGATAGTAATAAAGTTAAATTAAAAATGTAAAACATTTTAACAAATAAAAATAATTTCAATAGGATTAAAAAGCAATATTCCCCATGGTCCCTGCTCTTGGGCATTCTATATTTTGTGGGCGTTTAAAGTGGTAAAGTATAACTAAAGTAAGAAACCTTTTTTTTAACATTGATAAAAATCCTGCCATCCTTTTTTTTTTGCTATCTCTGTCAATTTTGGAGCTTTCCCCCCACTTAGCCTAGGTTCGCACGTTCGCAATTTTACGGGCACAGCAGCTCAGAATGAATGGCAGCCCGCGCGTTTTCTCGCAGCAGCTGGTTTTACTGCGGGTGGTTGTGGGTGCGGTAATCACTGCGATTCCCACACCCGTAGCCACATGCATAGGTGTGAGCCGAGCCTTCAGAAACAACAGGACGTGAAAGGAAATCTCTTCCATGGTGTGGGGAAGTTCCCTCTATGTCTCCAGAACTGGTGTTCCCATTGGAAGATTTCCCCTTTGTTCCTTTTGCTGTGACCACCGGTGGTCAGCAGAACTAAAAGAAAGCGCAAATGTTACCTGCAGGAACACAGCAATAAATAGCAGACATGGGCACTAACCATCCCCCACCCTGTCCAAAATGAAGGTACATTTAAAATGATAAAAAGGCAAGACTACGATCTGATATCTGTGAGTGGCATTAGAACCCCTTGTATCTGGAAGACTGGCAAAGTTCACAGTAGTTTGTCTTTTTCAGTCTTTATGGTGAGTGGGGTTTGGTGAGTCTCTCCGATGAGTGGACAGTTTGTAGATTGGGTCTCTCGGTCCCTCTGATAAGTGGACAGAGAGTGGCTTGTTGTAGGGCAGGGTGATCGGGTGGTCATCGTGCCCTCCATGTTTCCCTCCTCGTTGGGTGCCAAGCGAGGGTCACATGAGCGGCCTACCTCGGGGTGGGTTCTTCTGGCATACACTAGGCTGTTTGCATAGGGTCACTGCCTTACACATGGGGTACAAGCAATTAAACCAAATTGCCACCCCTCTCTGCCAATCCCTCCATTGGCTGCCACTCGCACAAAAAATTAAATTCAAAATACTAACAATCAGCTACAAAGCCATCCACAACTCTGCTCCCAGCTACATCACCAACCTTGTCTCAAAATACCAACCTAACCGTCCTCTTCGCTCCTCCCAAGACCTCCTGCTCTCCAGCTCCCTCATCGCCTCCTCTCATACTCGCCTCCAAGACTTCTCCCGAGCCGCTCCCATCCTCTGGAACTCCCTACCCCAATTGGTCAGAATGTCCCCAAATCTATCCACCTTCAAGCGATCCCTGAAAACTTTTCTCTTCAGGGAAGCCTATCCTGCCACCACCTAACAACTACACTCCTTATTTTCTCAATCAGCTCATCCCCCACAGTTACTGCCCTTTTGTATCATTCAACCCTCCCTCTTAGATTGTAAGCTCTAACGAGCAGGGCCCTCTGATTCCTCCTGTATTGAAGTGTATTGTAATTGTACTGTCTGCCCTAATATTGTAAAGAGCTGCGCAAACTGTCGGCGCTATATAAATCCTGTATAATAATAATAAATAATTAAACTTGATTAAACTTTCCAGATGTACTAAACATCACTATGGTCACTTGTGCATTTAGGAGTGGCACACAGAGCCCCTGCCCCCTCCACCTGTCCAGCATATCGCCGCTTCCTCCCAGTAACGGCTTGGGGTCCCGCCGTGCACCTGGCGCAGATTCCTTGTATGCACTTGACTTAACTCTTCCTCTTCTGTAGCTGTGTACAGAATGAGGGCCCCAGCGTACAGATCTGCCCCTGTTGCTATGGGAGATGGATCACACCTGACAGAGTACAGACAGGGCCAGCCCTACCATGGGTCCCAGTGGGTCCATTGGACCCAGGCAGCACTTTGAGAGGGGCAACAAGGTGAACACAACAGCCAACTTTCCTTCTCTTCTATTTACCCAGCAAATTGACTACCAAGATTTTTTTTTACCGGCAGTTTTGCGTGTCATGACGACAACTGCCCCCCCCCCCCAGGCCGCTCCGTCTGCCTCTATACTACCCAAGCCTGCCCCTATCCTGCCTAGCCTGACTATATACTACCCAAGCTTGCCCCTATCCTGCCTAGCCTGACTATATACTACCCAAGCTTGCCCCTATCCTGCCCTAGCCTGTCCATATACTACCCTGGTCTGCCCCTATACTGCCTTAGCCTGTCTATATACTACCCTAGCCTGTCCATATACTACCCCAGCCTGTCTATATACTGCCCTAGCCTGTCTATATACTACCCTAGCCTGTCCATATACTACCCTAGCCTGTCTATATACTACCCTAGCCTGTCTATATACTACCCTAGCCTATCT
>BLSH010231659.1:35134-45336 GCA_018402905.1 Glandirana rugosa
CGGAGGAGTGTGATACGACACAAGATCTCGTTGGGAAAAGTTGGTCCCACGGAAGACCCAAGAAGTCCCCACTAAACCAGTTTGCGGATTTTTAACAAGGGTTAACAGGTTTTCTTAAACCCCCCTTTTACTTGTTCCAGTATCTACTTGAGGAAAAAGATCCTATCCGCGGTGTAAGTCCTGTTCCGTTACGGATAGTTCTCCGTTTTACTTAAAGTACACAACGTGGTCCTTAGGAGTTTGATGCCGGGAGGTCGACAACCCCTTGATGTGGGGGTCCTCAAACTATGGCCCTCCAGTTGTTCAGGAACTACAATTCCCATCATGCCTAGTCATGTCTATGAATGTCAGAGTTTTACAATGCCTCATGGGATGTGTAGTTCCCCAACAGCTGGAGGGCCGTAGTTTGAGGATTCCTGGTGCAACACATGAAATTCATTTTGCCTCTTGATAGGCATTGCCTTGTCCTGAATGTGGCGCCTATCCTAGAAAAAGGAGTTCATCTATGACCTTGTTCATTTTCCCCCCAAATTCTTTTGGACAATTGGGAACAATTTTTAGGCGTTTGACCAAATCACCCCTGAAGAACCCAGAAGGCACCCTGGTTGAAAAGGGTTGCTCTAGAACACAGCATAGTGTGAGGAGGCATCCATTGTATGCATACTGCCAGAGACATAGCTTATTGGGATAAGGTAACCATAGTATGGATCGTTCAAGAGGCATAGCATTATGGTAGGAGACAACCATAGGGTGGGTCCTTCCAGATGTAAAGCATAGTAGGAGGAGGCAGTCATATGGATGCTTCAGGGACACAGCCTTGTGAAAGAAGGCCACCATAGTATAGATCAGGGATTCTCAACCAGGGTTCCGCGGAACCTTAGGGTTCCTCCACAGGTTGCTAGGGGTTCCTTGAGCAATGGGCACTTTCTGCTTCTCAGATAAGTTCCCACTGACAACATTGATCTTTTTAGCTATCTCTAAGGAGGTAATTATTTCCAGTGACCACAAGTGTAAGGAGCATTCTTCCCACTGACCATAACACTAAAACATCATGAGTTGTATATTTCTCATTTTTAGCAGGGGTTCCCCGAGACCGGAGGACTATTTCAAGGGTTCCTCTGTGTTAAAAAGGTTGAGAAAGGCTGGTATAGATCCTACCAGATACAAAGAATATTGGGAGAATATTGGAAACGTGGTAGAGTAGACGGTGATTGAAAATGATACACTAATAGTTTGTAGAGATTTGCATTACCACTTTTTCTACTCCTACTACTAATAAATTGTTAAGTAAACATTTTTATATAAGAATTCAGATAACAGCAGTGTACTATTTGATAACAGCACTGTGCTCTACTTGAATCTTGTATAATATTAAACATTTTTCGGGGCTAGCACCCACTTAAATTGGGCACTTGTATCTGAATTCCCATTATAATATGTGTGAAACTATATAACACTTTTTATTTGCACTGTATGATTTACATATTTTGCAAAAATTAGATATGGTTTGGCACTTTTCACTTGAAGAACGGTATTTTTGACACTTTATTTTGGGAGTTTCGGAGTGTCACAGAAGTTGTTTTTACACTTTGAATGCTCAGGGGCTGAGTATTTATGTGCAAAAGCTACACAAGACACTTTGGGGATTGAGGGCACAGGGGTAATTAACACACTATCACAAAAGGCTTGAAATATATGAAATAGACCTCAAGGGTAAAGGGGGTTTAACATACTGTAATTATAATCTCACTGTAAAACGCTTTACGTAAACTCCTAATGAGCTCTTCTTACTTTGTCCACAGTCTTACACATCCCCAACAAGCCTTGTATCAGATGGTCTTCATGCAACAAATGAAGATGATGGATTTCACTACTCTGCTGAATGACCTCGCTCAGACCTGCCGGGAGCTAGAACAGATTAAAGCAGACCAGACTAAAGATCACGAGAGAGTGTCCAAGTCATTCGAGAAGACTTTACTTTCCATCCTAAAGCAGGAACAGACCATTCTTAATCGTGTGGAAGAAGAGCATGGAAGACTCAGAAACCAGTTGTCATCCATCCAGCAAAGCAACGAATTGGTACTACAAAATGGGGTTTGTGAGATTAATAACATGGTGCAAGAGATTGCTACCGTGTCCTCCCAACTCAAACAAGCACTGGTGACCTCAAGTGACAGCCAACTCGTCATGAAGGAGATCCAGCAACGAATATCAAATATATTCGCAAGAAAAAATAGCATCTGTATCAATCTAAAGAAGGTGTATTTCGTTCCACAACCTCTCCCACCCACCACACTTGGGGTGATACAATGTGAGGAACAATCCCTGGGCTTCTCCACGCCACATGTTAACAGAAAAGCTCCTTCACCTTTGGGAAGGATCTCAACTACCCAACCAACGCTTCTGATTGATGAAAGACCACCATGGGATGTCAGATCACATAACCCAAATGATTTTGGCTTTGTGGGTGTGAAAATCTTGTTGGAAGATGACAGCGATGGAGACTGTGGGTCCAGCACCCAGTCATCATCTTTAGAACAGAACAAAGGGGACGCCGCTCATCAGAAACTGGGGGTTTCTTCAAGAGATGAAGCAGTGGTGGAAGCTGACAGTGCAGCTCTAAGTCCCCGAACAGCCACCAAGATATGGATCTCTGACATTAAGCAAAGTCCTACAAAGCAAGGTAAGCAGCATGGACCGAGATCAGTGAACCAGGCTGAGGAAGGCAGCACCTTAACCAGACAGCAGCCTTTAGTAAGCAAGCAGCTCTCAAAAGACTCGTCACTAGTAAACAAAAATGCCAACCAACAAGTTCTCACAAGAAATCACTTCACAGCAGGGAAGCACCAAGATTTAAAAACAGGCAGCTCTGGTTTCAAAAAGGATGCTGTTGGTCATCAACAGAAGACAGTGATAAGCTCAAAAGAGATGGGCACCACAGTTGACTCTAGGAATGGCAGAGATAATCAACTGAGACATGTCAGCAATGATACAGTTAGTAGAACATCCGAAAACTATTCTCTGTTCAGAGCAACCACAGCTTATATATGTGAAGGTGACTCAGAAAGCTCAGAAGAAATTTTAGAAGAAATAGAAACAGAGACAATAAGAGATCCAATGTCTTGCCGACAAGTGGCTCTTAAGGAAAGTCGGGTACCATCTGCCAAGAAGATGATTGGTGGAGACCAACGGACATTGTGGATGACTATGGAGTTACATGGCCAGATGGATGGGACTGGTGGTGAGAACTCACCTACATCTTATTTAAATAGACAAATTCTAGAAAGCGACCGTCCTCAATCAGTACATAGGACACAACTGGGCATTGACTATCTTCGCATGTCCGATGAGATGTCAGATAGTCTCAATAGTGAACTTCTGAGTGTTCCAAGACCGACTTCTCCCACAGACAGCGTGAAGTCAACATGCACCTTTATCATAGAGAAGCCAAAGAGCAGAGGGGTTTGCAAATCTAGTACATTTAAAGTCTCATCTTCAAAAATCCAACCTAATGAATCTGGAAAGGTTCACCCTATTATCTCAGAATCTGAAAACTCAGAAGTAAATCAAAGACAACAAGCGCTAGCGAATGCACGGCACAGAATTGTATCAAAACTCAGAAATAAGCAGTCGCAGGCTTCCTCTTCCTGGAAACCGGTACCAAGGTCCTCTTCTATGCCTTACATCGAGAAGATATCAAGGCCACGCACTGCTCCTTCTAGACTCCACAGGCCAACTTCAGCTAAAGAAAGACGTGATTCTGTATCCAGTTCCTCGAGTTCTTGGTCCAACCCCAGAAGCCTGGGCGCAGCTGCCCCATCTGGTGCCCTTCGTGAAATTAAGGTGCGTGTTAAGTCCGCACAATATAATAGGAAGGTTTCAAAATATTCCCAACAAATTCCACCTCGAAAATGTTTAAGCAAGAGTGAGTCCAACCTTACTGACAGCCCTCTGGAAAATGGTGATGGCACAACCAAATTAGTTCGACAGTTTGGCAAGTTTGGATCTGGCAGAGCTGAGTTAAACCTGCCCCATGGTATTCACACCACAAGCACAGGTTCTGTATATATTGTGGATTATGGAAACCGTAGGCTCCAAGTAATGGACAGCAAGGGTAAGATCCTCCAACAATTTTCTCTTGAAGCAAAGAACTATTTTGACGTGGCTGTGAACAACCGAGGGCTGGTGGCATTGACCAACTCAACTGACCGCACCTTGGATGTGTACAGCAAGCACGGTCGCCTCCTACAAGTTATTTCCCGAAACTGGGGTGCTCCACGTGGCATTACCGCCAACTACAAGGATGAGTTTATCGTGGCAGACATGAAACTGGGCACTGTCTGTGCTCTTATGCTGGACTCTACCACTGGGCGGCAGAAAGAAAGCACTGTGGTCCCTGGGTTCAACAAGCCTTACCTTGTCAGTACCAACAGTCAGGGTCTTCTAGCTATATCAGAGAGGGGTTTAGATGGAGGCTGTTGTGTCAAGGTGCTCAGGGAAGACTGGCAACTTCTCAAGGTTCTAGGCCTCAAGGGATCCCCTGGGCCCAGTCTGTGTAACCCATGGGGCGTCTGTGTTGACAGCGAAGGAGGGGTTTTGGTGGCAGACTGGGGACAGAAACACTCAATTATTTACTATCCAGCCAACAAGCGGGCCCGAGCTTTGGTCACAGAAGGTCTCAGTAGCCCCAGAGGCCTAGCTCTGTTGCAAGACGGTCTCCTACTGGTGGCTGATAGCATGCACAACTGCATCAAGGTGTTCAAATACCAAGAGAATGATTAGTCACTATGAAGTGGACCTTACACTAAAAGTATAAAGTCTCTTTATTTATTTCCCACCCACTCCCACCAGAAGACCACAAAGAATTAAAAAAAAAGGTATTCAATATACTTACCTAGGTGCCTAGGTGAGGATGACTCCTAGACTACTCAGCATTCCCTGAGATCTCACTGGAAGAATGGTGATGCTCCCCACAGTAACTTATGGGAAAGACGAAGAGTTGTTTTCTTTATAGTTTTTATCTTTATTGCATCTTTTTGGCATGGGGGGTGAGGTGGGGGGTGAGTTAAACAAGTGAACCATGTATTTATAATGACACTGAAGACACTTTAGAGCAACGGATGGTTTGTGAAAGTGTTCATTCATCTAGGTCAGGGCTCTCCAAGCTTTTCGGTAAGAAGGCCATATTCAGTATGACTATTTTACAAATATTCACAGGCCAAAAAAAATAAATCTTGTTATGGTCCCTAGCAGTGAGCCCCTTCCATCAGGATCCTCATCAAAATCCCCCCCCCCCCCCCATACATCAGGTTCTCCATCAGAGCACCCTCTTACATCAGGATCCCCATCAGGGTTCCTATCAGAGTTCCCCTTTACATCAGGGTCCCCATAAGAATCGCCCCTTACATCAGGATCCCCATGAAAGTCCCCCCTTACATCAGGTGCCCCCATCAGAGTTCCCCCTTACATCAGTATCCCCATAAGATTTCCCATCAGAGTCCCTTCTTTTATCAGGGTCCCCATCAGAATTCCCCTTACATAAGATTTCCCAACAGAGTCCCCCCTTACATCAGGAAACCCATCGAGTTCCCCCTTACATTAGAATCCCCCCTTACTTCAGGATCCCCATTAGAGTGCCCCCTTAAATCAGGTTCCCCATCAGAATCCCCCCTTACGCCTGGATCCTCACCAGAGTCCCCCTCTTAAATCAATGTTCCCATCAGAGCCCCCTCTTACACCAGGGTCCCCATCAGAGCCCCCCTTACATCAGGGTCCTCTTCAGGGTTCCTATCAGAGTCCCCTCTTGCATCAGGGTCCCCATCAGCATTCCCCGTACATCAGAATCCCCATCAGGGTTCCCATCAGAGTCCCCTCTTACATTAGGTTCTCTATCAGAGTCCCCCCTTACATCAGGTTCCTCATCAGAGTTTCCTAATACATGAGGTTCCCCTTCAGGGCCCCCTTTACATAAGGATCCCCATCAGAGTCTCCCTTTTACATCAGGATACCCATCAGAATCCCCTTTACACTAGGATTCCCATCAGGGTTCCCATCAGAACCACCTCTTTCATCAGGGTCCCCATCAGAGTCCCCTTTATATCATAGTTTCTCCTTACATCAGGTTCCTCATCAAAGTCCCACTTACATCAAATTTCCCAACAGAGTCCCCCCTTACATCAGGATCCCCCTTACATCAGGATCTCCATCAGGGTTACAACCAGAGTCCCCTCTTACATCAGGCTACACATCAGAGTCCCCATTACATCAGTGTCCAAATCAAAGCCCCCCCCCCTGCATCAGATTCCTAATCAGAGTTCCCTTCATACATATGATTTCCCGCCAGGGTCCTCCTTACATCAGGTTCCCCATCAGAGTCCCCACTTCCATCAGGATCCCCATCAGAGCCACCCCCCCCCCGTTATATCAGAATCAGAGACCATAGGAAGCCTCTACTGACCTTAATCCTCAGGCAGTGCACATAGATATAGAGGATACACTGCTGACCCTCGCTGCGGGCCGGATGTGGCCCATTGACTGTAATTTGGAGACTCCGGATCTAGGTCATGATATGCTTAGTAGCAGTCTCATTCCACAGACTTGTATAAACCCAAAAAACAAAATATCATATATCGCCGCTTCCCAGTCCTTAGATGTGGTGGCTGCATTCTTCTTTATTTTCAGGTTAAGCACATTTTCTGTGAATGCAGAATAATAACCATTGATCATGCCAAAAATTCTAGTGTCCTTGTAATTTCCTGAGCACCTAAACCGATATATCAAACAATGTTATTATTATTATTATACAGGATTTATATAGCGCCAACAGTTTGCGCAGCGCTTTACAACGCGAGGGTAGACAGTACAGTTACAATACAAATCAATACAGGAGGAGTCAGAGGGCCCTGATCCTTAGAGCTTTTAATCTAGGAGGGAGGGTCAAGTGATACAAAAGGTAATAGCTGTGGGGGATGAAATGTTGGAGAAAGTACAGTTGTTAGGTGTGGGCATGATAGGCGTCTCTGAAGAGGAAGATTTTTAGGGATCGTCTAAAAGCACACAGAGTAGGAGATAATCATACAGATTGGGGTAGGAAGTTCCATGGGATGGGAGAGGCTCTGGAAAAGTCCTGGAGGTGCGCATGGGAGGAGGTGACAAGGGAGCTGAGAGCAGGAGGTCTTGGGAGGAACGAAGAGAACGATTAGGTTGTTATTCTGAGACCAGGTTAGTGATGTAGCTGGGGGCCAGGTTGTGAATGGCTTTGTAAGTTATTGTTAGCATTTTGAATTTAATTTGTTGGGTGAGTGGCAGCCAATGGAGGTATTGGCAGGGAGGGGTGGCAGACACTGAGCGGTTGCTAAGGTGGATGAGTCTGGCAGCATTCATGATGGACTGAAGGGGTGATAGCCTATGGAGAGGTAGGCCAATGAGGAGGGAGTTGCAGTACTCAAGGCGTGAGATGACCAGGGAGTGAACTAGGAGCTTTGTGGTGTCATTGGTTTGAAAGGGACGTATTTTGAAGATATTGCATAGGTTGAGACGCCAAGATTTGGACAGTGATTGGATGTGGGGCCTAAAGGATAGATCGGCGTCCAGGATTACACCTAGAACCTTGGCGTGCGGGGACGGGTTGATGGTTGTGCCATCGATCTTGACAGAGAGATCACGGGAAAGGGACATGTGGGGGAGGAAATGTAATGAGTTTGGTTTTCGATAGATTGAGTTTGAGAAAGTGGAGTGACATCCAGTCTGATATATCTGTTAGTAAATGAGTGATACATGAGGAGACTGAAGAAGTGGGCTGAGGGGTAGAGAGATAGATTTGGGTGTCGTCAGCGTAGACGTTGTATTGGAAGCCATGGGAGGCTATCAGTTGACCCAGGGAGGAGGTGTAGATTGAGAATAGAAGTCCAAAAACAGAACCTTGGGGAACCCCAACAGAGAAAGGAAGAGGAGAGGAGGAAGTAGAATTGTAAGTAACACTGAAGGTGCGGTGGGATAGGTAGGAAGAGAACCAGCGAAGAGCGCAGTCACGGAGACCAAAGACGTGGAGTTTTTTTGAGGAGTGGGTGGTCAACTGTGTCAAAGGCAGCAGAGTGGTCCAGCAGTAGGAGTACAGAAAAGTGTCCATTGGTTTTGGCCATTAGTAGATCGTTTGTTAGTTTTAGGAGGGCAGTTCTTGTGGAGTGTTGAGAGCGAAATCCAGACTGAAGGGGATCAAGGTTATTCTTGGCTAGGTGGTAGCTCAGTTGGTTGTAGACCAGACATTCAAGGAGTTTGGATAAAAAGGGGAGCAAGGAGTAGGGTTGCCACATCATCCCTTTAATCCAGGACACATATGAATTACACAGGTTGTTGTTCTGAGGCCAATTTAATACAGATAAGGCAGATAAGTGAGTTTAATTACCACCTTAATCAGCCACAGAACAACCTGTGTAATTAATATGTGTCCTGGATTAAAGGGATGAGGTGGCAACCCTAGCAAGGAGATGGGGCATAGGTTAAGATTGGTGGGGTCCAGTGAGAGCTTTTTATGTATGGAGGTGACTAGAACATGTTTTAGAGATTTGGGGAAGATGCCAGAAGAGAGGGAGAGATTGAAGATGTGAGTTAAGGCCCTACACACGGTCCAATTATCGTTCAACAACGGTCGTCCAACAGCCTGTTGGCCGAAAATCCGATCGTGTGTACGCACAATTCTACAGCCGATTTCCAATCATCGTCCGAGACTAGAAAACTTGTGTTGGCCATCAAGGAGTTGAGTGATTGTTGGCTCGCGTGTACAGAAGTTGACCAACCAAGAGTTGGAAGTGCCATCACGCATGCTCGGAATCCAGGAAGTGTTCGGTGGTGTAACCTGTGTTCCTAATTCACAAATCACATTCACCTGAACTCCCTCTTTATACACTCGGAAGACGTCACTACGTTCAGCTTTGTTGGCCGATTACTTGATTCATGTTAGTATGCTAGACCAAAACCGCCGTCGCCCAATTAGGACAAAAGTTGGACGTTCGGTTGCCAACCATCGGCTCGTGTGTACGAAGCTTTAGAGCAGTGGTTCTCCACTCCTGTCCTCGGGACCCACTAACAGGCCAGGTTTGCAGGATAACTGAAATGCATCACAGGTGATATAATTTGCTGCTCAGTGATTGCAGCATTCTAGTCTGCATCTCCCCAAGGTAATACTTAAAATCTGGCCTGTTGGTGGGTCCCGAGGACCGGAGTTGAGAACCACTGCTTTAGAGAGACGTTATCAGATTTCCCAGCTATCTTCTGTGAACTACAAAAGAGTACCTCCTGAGAAGTATAGGAGGGGTTAGTGGTCCAGATCCATAGACACAGTCCTGTGAGTGAGTGTTGTCATCTTAGGACAGGATGTGTGTTACTGGCAGGATCACCGGGTGAAAATAAAGGGGAAAAAAATGATAAAAAAAAAACGAATGCAGCCACCATATCTAAGAACTGGTAAGCTGAACATATATTACCTTTTTGTTCTTGGGTTTCGATACACTTTATCATGAAGGTTGCCATTGCGGAGAATATTAGTTCCCTGGCTGTCATGCTGATGCTTTGTTTTTTTATAATCCTGAATTTGGGACCTGCTATCTACCTCTTGTAGTCCCCTGTATAGCTCAGCGCTCAGACTGGGAGAGGACAAAGCAGCACAAGGAATCTGCCCCTTCTTGTGCTGACAAGGAGCATGCTGATTGGAGGAGAGAGCAGCAAGATGAGTTCAGATCTGTCCAGTCACAGGCTGGGGGCAGGTCCATGACAGCCTCAGAGGAAGTAGGATAAAAAAATGCCAGTTGGTATTCAATCTGAAAGACTGAAGACACCTAGTGTTGGGAAATAGTATGGCGGATACAGCTTTGGATTGGAGATGGATGTTGCAGCAAATGTTGTTTTAGATTTTAACTTTAATTATCTGTTTTTTTTTTACTGGAGTCTGACACAGCCAAGCAACTATCATTTTCTTCAGGAATTCAGTAATGGAAGAGTCCAGTTATATGTGACTTACTACTACCAGTTAATTTATTATCTACATATTCTCACAAAGATCCAGAGTGTTCACCCCCCAAAAAATTATTGTCCTAAGGAACTCTGAAATAAAAGTCTATATTTGGTGAGTGAACGTTCCCAGTGTTACTTCATTGACTTTAATATCCAACTTCATCAGATTGGGGGGGTTACAGTCTGTATGGGGG
>BLSH010231659.1:58978-74367 GCA_018402905.1 Glandirana rugosa
CCCATCCACATCACACCTCTGTAGCCCCCCTCAATCCATCTCTGTACCCCCCCATCCACATTCCCATACACTCCACCATTTTTCTAACCTGTTTACAGAAGCCTCACGCCACGGCGGTGCAAGAACACAGCGCAGTCTCGCCTCGGAGACCTGTAGCACACAGCCGGAACACTTCACTAGGCTGTGTGCTACACAGGTCTGTCAGGTGGGGAGAGGTCGGGAGGAACACGGAGTGCCGCTCTGCCCTCTTCCCTGTACACCAGTCCTGCAGCTCCTGAGTCCAGAGAAAGAAGCGGAAGGAGCGGGCTGTAGCACATGCAGCCCGCTACTCTCCTGTCATAATGGTACCGCTTGGTAGAACCGGGGTGTCTTTGTGGTCTTCTGCTCCCATTACTCCGGGAAAACTGAGGGCAACACTGGGCTCAAGGAGCAGCTGCTTTGGGCCCCACAAGAATGACAGGGCCCAGGGCAACTGCCCCTTTTGCCTTGCGGTAAAGACGGCCCTGCATCAGAGAAGCAGCCAAGAGGCCCATGGTAACTCTGGAGGAGCTGCAGAGATCCACAGCTCAGGGGGGAGAATCTGTCCACAGGACAACTATTAGTCGTGCTCTCCACAAATCTGCCCTTTATGGAAGAGTGGCAAAAAGAAAGCCATTGGTGAAAGAAATCCATAAGAAGTCCCATTTGCAGTTTGTGAGAAGCCGTGTGGGGGACACAGCAAACATGTGGAAGAAGGGGCTCTGCTCAGATAAAACCAAAATTTTACTTTTTGCCCTAAAAGCAAAACGCTGTGTGTGGTGGAAAACTAACACTGCCCATCACCCTGAACACACCATCCCCACTGTGAAACATGGTGGTGGCAGCTTCATGTGGTGGGGATGCTTTTCTTCGACAGGGAAGCTGGTCAGAGTTGATGGGAAGATGGATGGAGCCAAATACAGGGCAATCTTAGAAGAAAACTTGTTAGAGTCTGCAAAAGACTTGAGACCGGGGAGGAGATTCACCTTCCAGCAGGACAACGACCCTCAACATCCAGCCAGAGCTACAATGGAATGGTTTACATCAAAGCACATTCATGGGTTAGAATGGCCCAGTCACAGTCCAGACCTAAATCCCATTGAGAATCGGTGGCAAGACTTGAAAATCGCTGATCACAGACGCTCTCCATCCAATCTGACAGAGCTTGGGGGGTTCTGCAAAGAAGAATGGGCAGAAATGCCCTCTCTAGATGGGCAAAGCTGGTAGAGACTTCCCCAAAAAGACTTGTAGTGATAATTGCAGGGAAAGGCAAAGTATTGACTCCGGGGGGCGCCATACAAATGCCCCCCCACACTTATCACAGATTTATTTGTATCATTTATCATTTTCCTTCCACTTCACAATTATGAGGCACTTTGTGTCGGTCTCTCACATAAAATCCCAATAAGATACATTTACGGTTTTGGTTGTAACATGACAAAATGTGGGGAATTTCAAGGGGTATGAATACTTTTTCAAGGCATTGTATCGGCCGCCAAAAATTATCAGCGTTTTGCCAATAATGGCCGCGGAAAATAGGGTTATTGGTGCTGATAATGGCCAAAAATAAATTCATATTCATTTAATTCATGCTATTAATTAAAAAGTCGAATATAATATAATTCTATATCATTTTTTTTCTAAACTGTCCATGTCGGTTTTCGGCCAAATGCAACCTGAATTTTTGGTTACGGTACCGGAATTCTCATTTCCGTGCACCACTAAGAATTCTAAATATGAAATAAAAAGATTCTTTTTTTTTTTTTCAATATTGAATTTTTTCAATGTGGGAAAAAAAAAAATCATCAAACCAAAATAAAAACAAAAAAAAGTTTTGTTCATAGTTAGAAAACGGGAAAAAAAATCACCAGGAAAATCATTAACCCCTTCATGCCTGAAGGTAAGAAAAAAAATAATTCTTACTGCCTGAAACCAGTTTTGCAACTTTACCCTGAGTAAATCTGTACCCATCATCACAACTCCTCAGTGTATCTCAGTGAATTATTCCTTGTTTTTTTTTTCTTTTTTTCAGGATAAACTGGACTTTCACGTGGTCGTGAATGGTAACGGATAGGTCTAGGAACATTCATGAACCAAATTTGACCATATTTTTTCCCTAATAGAAGAATTCCTGTATCATCGGCACCATCTAGTGGCCAAAATGCGGTATAGTTATTTGAAATGCCTTAATGAGAAAATATACGTTTGGGCCACTAGATGGAGCCGATGATTCAGAAAATAATCTATTAGACAAAAACGAATGTTATAAATAGTCCCCTAATTTCCCAGCCTAGGCCAAAAAAGCAGGAATTCAATAAAAATTTATAAATGTTATATATTCATTATTATTATTAATAATAATAAAATATAATAAATATGAAGTATTTAATAATACCTTTTTTTTTACATTTGTGTAGGGGGGGGGGGGTTTACTTACATTTCCACTTCAAATAGGGCTGGTTAGGGTAAACTAAATGTTAATAAGGGGTTAAGTAGGAACAAATTAAAAAAAATGTATTAATGTAATAAATAAAAATATAAAATTGTATGGAACCAAGAAATAATGTATGCTGTTGCTTCCTTGTGTCATGTACGCTGCATTGGATGCACTAGGAGATACCTCCGTAGATGGATCACAGATCAGGACTATGGAAGTCAGGGTAGATCTCCCCCTAAACTCTCCTGTCCTAGGGTGACAACGCTCACGCACTGCACTGTATCTATGGAGGAGCAGCAACAGCACCATAGGAAGGGATTACAGAACACCTCACCCTCTCCTCCTCTCCTCATATAGTACAGTGAGTGTTGACACCCTAAGACAGGAAGTGTGTTACTGGCAGGATCACCAGATGAAAAAAAGGAAAGAAAGCCTAAAAAAGAAGACTAATGCAGCTACCACCTAATGACCGGTAAGCTGCAATGTAGGACATTTTTGTTTGTGTTTAGATACATTTTAAAGGAAATATTCTGTACCACAGGAATACGTAGGCAGCTGTTCCCGACTCCTCCTTGCAGGTGAGGAGTTCTGATCTCACTGCTGGCATAACTGTTCCAGATTAGAACACACAGAAGCGTCTGGACAGCCAGGAAACTAGCATTTTCTTAAGGCAGAAAACTAGCATTTCCCCAAGTAGGTCTAGGTCCTATTGGGACACCCAAGTTGGTTTAGGTCCTATTGGGACACCCAAGTAGGTCTAGGTCCTATTAGGACACCCAAGTAGGTCTAGGTCCTATCAGGACACCCAAGTAGGTCTAGGTCCTATCAGGACACCCAAGTAGGTTTAGCTTTAGACCTAGGTCCAGTTGGGACACCCAATTAGGTCTAGATCTAGGTCCAATTGGGACTCCCAAGTAGGTCACGGTCTAAGTTCATTTGGGACACCCAAGAAGGTCTATATTCTATTGGGACACCAAAGCTGGCCCAGGTCCACGTCCAATTCAGACACCCAAGTAAGCCTAGGTCCAACTGGGACACCCAAGCAGGTCTAGGCCCAATTGGGACACCCAAGTAGGTCTATGTGCAGGTCCAATTGGCACACTCAAGAAGTTCTATTAGAACACCCAAGCAGATCTAGGTCCAGTTGGGACACCCAAGTAGGTCTATGCCCTGGTCTAGCTCCAACTGGGACACCAAGATTACTTTCAGTACAGGTGTGTCCTTTAAGCAACAATGCATATCCTATGCTCTGCTATACAGATTACTGCCAAGGAGGGGAATTTACAAACTTGCACTTGCAATATTTGGAAAATCTCATTTATATTTGAACACAGATATACAACACGTTTCGTGGCTTTTTTGCCCACTTCTTCAGAAATGACAGGCAGATGTTTTTCTTTGTCAACCTTATCTTACTTGCACATCGGAGTCATTGTATAACCGCTTACAAATATATTTGGAACAAATACACCAAGGTAAGGGTATCTGCATAATTCAAACCTTAAGATTTGATGTGTTTTCCTTTCTACCATGCCAAGCACCTTTTGTGTCCAAACCCATTCAATTGGGACACCCAAGTAAGTCTAGGTCCAATTGGGACATGCAAGTAGGTCTAGGTCCAGGTCCAATTGAGACACCCAAGTAGGTTTAGATTCAGGTCTAGGTCCAATTGAGACACCCAAGAAGTTCTAGGTCCTAGTCTAGCTCCAATTGGAACGCCCAAGTAGGTCTGGGTCCAATTGGGACACCCAAGTAGGTCTAGGTCCAATTGGGAAACCAAATTGGGGCTAGGTCCAGGTTCAATTGGGACACCCAAGAAGGTACAAGTCCAGGTCCTATTGGGACACCCAAGTAGGTCTAGGTCCTATTGGGAAACCCAAGTAGGTCTAGATCTAGGTCTAATTGGGACATTAAAGTAGGTCTAGGTCTAAGTTAATTTGGGACACCCAAGGTTTAGATTCTATTGGGACACCCAAGTAGTTCTAAGTCCTATTGGGGCACCCAAGTAGGTCTATGTCCTATTGGGGCACCCAAGTAGGTATATGTCTTATTGGGGCACCCATGTAGGTCTATGTCCTATTGGGGCACCCAAGTAGGTCTATGTCCTATTGGGGCACCCAAGTAGGTCTATGTCCTATTGGGGCACCCAAGTAGGTCTATGTCCTATTGGGGCACCCAAGTAGGTCTAAGTCCTATTGGGGCACCCAAGACAACATTGTGGCTTGAGTTGGGCTTTTTAAAATGTCAGACAATATTTTTGTTGCTGACTGCATGGACAACCATATTTTTTGTACAGGAGTCACAGAGACAGGAAACTAGGCAATCTCTCTAAAAAGGAGTCACAGACCAAAAAATCTGACAGTTATGTTTAAACCATATTTAAAAAATAATATCAAAAGCCAGCTGACAAATTTAGGCAACATATATAAAAGGCAGATACAAGTGATTAACTACATGCAGTTACCATACCCACCTCACAGCGGAGTCTCCTTCCTGAAGTTAAACCCGCATGTACGGCCCTCGAATTGCAGCTTGATGGCTTGTTTGAGGTGGAGCTGAGGGTCCATAGTGGTCATGGAGATAACTGGAGAGTTCAATGGGCTTGGCGAGTCAGTTTGGTCCCTGGCCCCACAAAACTGTGGGTCTTTTGTGGTTCTACTGGGCGAGGATGCACCATCTGCAGTTCTCTTAGTAGGAGAGTATACAAAGTCCACAGGCTTTTTTGCAGAGTAGACCGGGTCCTCGCACCTTGGAGACATAGGATTTGGGGGCTTATTTGGGGAATAAACAGGTTCCACAGTTTTCTTGGAGGGGGTTAAAGGAGATGGACTTTTCTTTGGAGAAGATATAGAAGTCCCAATTATCTGGGGTGAAGGCAAAGGTCTCCCGGTTTTACTGGCAAATTGCACAATATTTTTAGTGTTTTCTGCAGAGTCCACAGTCTTTTTGTAGTAGAGTTCCCTCTCAGTGCCAGCTTGGCTTGAATCGCTGGGGTCTGCGGTCCTGCTGTAAGACCTGGGGCTGGCATTCCTGTGTGTAGGAGAGACATAATCTCCTGCCTTGAAACGAGAATAGGTGGGGCTTCCATATTTTGGGTTTGTGAGAATCCCGTTCCTTTTTAACTCACGGTCAGGGGAACTTGGGTTCTGAGAGGGTGCACCAACCACTTCTGATCTGACCAGAAGCGGGCTGGAGGTCTGATCTAAGCCTGACGCAGCTGAAATTTGATTGGGTGTTAGTTCATGAAGGACTTGGCCACTAAGCATGCCGGTGAGGGCCACGGCTTGGCGTGAGCGGCTGCGGGGAAGAGAATGCTGCTGAACCTGCTGAGTAAAAGTCAGACTGTCTGCTGGCACAGTTGCCTGGGAGTGGTAGGTGGATGAGGTTAATATTGATCCTTTGGAGCTCTTTAGAGAGTTGTCCAGTGATTGGCTACCCGTGGACACTGGAGAAAGGGTAGACCAGCTACCACCAGTCCCTTCCACCACTTCCTTATGAAAAGTGTCTTTCTGTGGATGCTTTCCCATCAAGCCTTGGTATGGTGGAACACCGTGTTTCTCCAAGAGATTTACAATTGCCATGTGTCCTCCTTTTGCTGCAACCCTTATTGGGGTCCGGCCATAATGGTCTGCATGGAAGGGGCTAGCCTTGCCCTCCTCCAGCAGCACCCGGGCGAGCTCTTCATGTCCCTCTTGAGCAGCGATACAGAGGGGGGTAGCACCTTGTGAACACTGTGCATCGATAAAAGCCCCATTCTCTAAAAGAAGGTGGGCAATATTGACGTGCCCTCTCCATGCGGCACAGTGTAATGGAGTCCTCCTTTCCTTGTCGAAGGCATTGCAGTTGGCTTTGCCCTTTTGTAGAAGAATCCGTGCCATTTCCCAGTCTCCTTGCCAGCAGGAGGCGTGCAAAGCCGTGCGTTCTTCCGAGTCTCTTACCTCGGGGTTGGCTCCGTGGTCAAACAAAATTTCAACCACGTCTGTCAGTCCTTGCAGGGCCAGCAGGTACAGGAGGGGCTTTCCTTGACTGGCTTTAACATCAGGGTCTGCTTCTTTTTTCAGTAGTAATTTCACTGTGCCCTTGTGGCCCCCTAGAGCAGCAAAGCATAAAGCCGTCATTTGGTCACTGCCACGCTGGTCTACCGGGGACCCACGGTTAATCAGTAAATCTACACAGCCTGTGTGCCCTTCCTGAGCTGCCAGCAGGAGCGGGGTGTTCCCCTCACCGTCTCTCATGCCCAGCTTGGCTCCTCCTTCTATCAGGCTACGACAGACATTTTTCCGTCCTTCACAGGCAGCCCAGTGCAGTGCAGTCCATCCCAGTATGTCTTGGTGATTCTCGTTAAGCCCCCTGTCCAGTAAGACTCTGACGGCCTCTTCTCCTCCAGCAGCAGCAGATGCCAGGAGGAGTGGCGATCTCCCCTCCCTGTCCATAATGTCAGTTGCGGCACCCCACAGAAGCAGGACCCGCACCGTTTCAGCATGGCCTCCTAAGGCGGCTGCAAGTAGTGGTGTCATATGACCTTTGCCAGGCCTATCAGGGTCAGCACCCGCCTCAAGCAGAAGCTCCGCCACCTCTTCTTTCCCCTCATAAGCAGCCACCAGTAGTGGTGTGACCCCTTCTTTATCTTCCAGCTCTGGATTTGCACCATGTTCCAACAGCAGAGATACCATCTCTGGATATGTGTTCCCAGAGGGCATACACAGACAGGCTACGGCAAGGGCAGTCCGGCCCTCTAAATCACATGTATTCACATTAGCCCCAGATTCCAGCAAGAGTTCTGTCACTGCACGATGGCCCATATATGCGGCAGCCATGAGGGGAGTCCTGCCCTCCACATCAGCCTGGTCGATCGCAGCTCCAGCTCTTAGCAGTGCCTTCGCGGGCCCCTCATGCCCTCCCCAGGCCGCTGCCCTGAGTGCGGTACGTCCATCACAGCCAGAGATGTCAGGCTGAGCTCCAGCGGCAAGAAGTGCTTCCACCACCTCTGTATGGCCTCCCCAAGAGGCAGCCCGCAGGGGAGTCCACCCCCGACTGTCCGTGTGATTATGACGGGCACCGTGTTGCAGAAGGAGCTCCACCACCCAGAGATGGCCCTGGTGAGCTGCCAGGCCTAGAGGAGTTTGCCCATCTTCATCCGTGGACTCTAGACTAGCTCCTCTGGAGATCATTAGAGTCACGACTTCCAGATTCCCAGCATGGGCTGCTGCAGCCAGCAAGGTCCGTCCCGCTCGATCCCGTTTGTTGAGACTACTTCCACCATCCAATAACATTTCCATGGAGCCGCCACCACGCTCTAGGGTCCTTCTTAGAGCCCCGGGGTCTTCTACAGCCGAAACTCCATCTACTGTAGATTTGGCCAAGAGCAGCAGCTGCAAAACTTCTAGTTCTAGAGGAATATCCGAGGCCAGGCAGTCCGACACGGGCACCCCGGTCCACAAAAGCCATAGAGCCAGGTGAGATGGATCTAGCCCTCGGAGATCAGACAGCAAGAGGTGCCTGGCGAGTTGTTGGACCTCGGCAGGGGACAGATCGGGCGCCCTTGTTGATAAGCTCATGGCCAGCATACTGTGGCCCTCAGGTACGCTGCAGAGATACTTCTGTGTGCAGTACTTGACGTCCAGCAGCCACTCTGAGAAGCTGTGATGGAAGAGCACCAGCCAGCTCCGAGAGACCCCCTCCGGGCGAAGCAGGGAGGAGATAGAATCCAAAACTTTATTGAAGTCCTCGGTGCTCCAGCCTTTCATTTGTTTGGTCCACACGGCCCTGTGCAGTTGGGAAGGTGAGATCGGAGATGGTGATGCCAGGATGCCATTCAGCAGCGTCTGCACCTGGCAGAACTGGCGCCCGGAGAACAGGCGTTGGCACAGCCACAGGTATAGCCCGTTCAGAGTGCCGGGGATATGGCGGACTTCTCGGAGGAGGATGGAGCCCTCGGACACCCCGTCCAGCACACGCTCCAGGTATAGGAAGCAGCCGTTGCTCTTTATGTGAAGCTGGTTGAGCATCTCGGCGGTGTCCAAAGTCAGGTGCTGCCGCAGAGTCTCCTCGCAGTCCAGGCGGCACAGGATGTACTGCTGAACGTCACGTACAATGTGCGCTTTGCGGAGGTCGTCCAGGCACAGTCTCCGGAAACCTGCAGAAAACAAAAGGACGATATTTACCAATGGGATCCGCAAGCTGCATCACCTATACAATGTGAATAATGTATATTCTGTAATAATTGGCACCTATTATCTTATATATGCAATAAAGGAGGAAGGCATGGGTTATGTAGGACGATAAATTGCAGCCAAATAGGACATTTCTGCAGGTCAGCTGTCTCAAAGGGGCATAAAACCTATTGCTGTGGGGCCCCAAGGAGCACCAAGGGGCCCCATTGCAAGATCATTTCCTGCCCCCCCATTCAACTACTAGCCAAGTGAAACACAGTGCATCTGGAAAGTATTCACAGTGCTTCACTTTTTCCACATTTTGTTATGTTACAGCCTTACTCCAAAATGGATTAAATTAATTCCCTCAAAATTCTACAAACAATCCCCCATAATGACAACGTGAAAAAGTTTGTTTGAAATCTTTGCACATTTAAAAAAAAAATCCCATGTACAGAATTATCACAGCCTTTGCCATGACACTCAGAATTGAGCTCAGGTGCCTCCTGTTTCCACCGATCATCCTTTAGATGTTTCTACACCTTGATTGGAGTCCACCTGTGGTAAATTCAGTTGATTGGACATGATTTGGAAAGGCACACACCTGTTTATAGAAGATCCCACAGGTATGTCAGAGCCATAGGTGTGAGCAGGGGGGTGTGCCAGGTGTGCATGGGCACACCCAAATCACCTTAAGGAACCCCCGATTTGCCCTGTAGCCAGGATCCCCATGTCTTACTCCCACCCCGCAGCGCTGCCGACTTCTCTCCTCTGTCGTCAGCTGCTGCGGGGTATGTGTCAGGATGGATAGTGGGGAAAGGGGCTGGTAAATATGTAGTTTACCAGCCTGTTCATTTTCTGAATGGATACAGTGAGTGATTGGTAATGATCGCTCCTGTGTCCATTCATAACCGAAGCATAGTAAACTGTGTTTGTGAAGGAACAGGAAGCTGCTTAGCACAGAGCACTTCCCAATTCATTCACTGTCCAGTGCAACTGAGGCTGCATAGAAAGGGGAATCTCTGTCCCTTCCTCCCTCCTCTCCCGCCAACTGCTGGCTCTCTACAGCTGAGGCTGTAAAGAAAAGGACTGGGGGAATCTCTGTCCTCAGTCTCTTTCTCTGTCTCAAAAGTGAAACATCAGGGGTCTGTTTAGACCCCTGATATTTAACCAAAGTCCCCCAATAGGGCTCCTAAAAATTGTAAAAAAAGAATTAAAAAATTGTAAAAAATAATAAAAATAAAAAAATAATGACACTGCCCGATGCCCTACTGATACCGTCTACCTTTCAATGTTTTAATACATTTTAAAATGTTTGTTTACATTCATTTACAATAGTGTGTGTCTGTATGTATGTAAGCTTTGGGACGCACACCCTAATGCAATAGGCTGCGCACACCAATGGTCAGAGCACAAGCCAAGCCATGAAGTCCAAGGAATGGTCTGTAGACCTCGGAGACCGGATTGTATGGAGGCCCAGATCTGGGGAAGGGCACAGAAAAATGTCTGCAGGTCCCAATGAGCACAGTGGCCTCCATCATCCATAAATGGAAGAAGTTTGGAATCACCAGGACTCTTCCTAGAGCGGGCTGTCCGGCCAAACTGAGTGATCGGGGGAGAAGAGCCTTAGTAAGGGAGGTGACCAAGAACAGGATGGTCACTCTGAAGGAGCTCCAGCAATTCTCCGTGGAGAGAGGAGAACCTTCCAGGACAACCATCTCTGCAGCACTCCATCAATCAGGCCTGTATGGTAGAGGGGCCAGACGGAAGCCACTCCTCAGTAAAAGGCACCTGAAGCTGGGAGGAGATCTTTCGTGAGACCTGGAGACCCTGGAACCACTTTGTTTATACCGACGCATATCTCCAGGAGGTCTCGCAACCTGGCTGACCCCCTGGATCCTGCTCTACTCACCTGGGCGAGAGGCACTACCTGTATACCTCTCTCTACTCTCGCGCCCCCTTTCTCTTGACCTGGCCTTCTTCCCATACTAGGGACTCCCGCTCCTCTAACCCCCTCTCCCCTTTTAGTTTGGATACCTGGTTTAGATGTGGGTTCTATTCCTTTGAATGTTGTCTACATCCTAGTCCACATCAATCCCAACTCAATGTTGTGTCTTTGTCCTAACTGGCCATCGGGTTGCCCCGCACCCCTATTTTTTCCAATTTTTTGTTATACTGTCGGACATCTATGGTTTCATATTAGGGTTCTCTTCATCGTTACACGTAAGTTCTCCCATCTCTACCTACCGTCAATGGATGTTGGAATTGCTGGGATTTCTGTGCTTATCTGCATTGGTTATTGCTGGGTCGGTTGAGCCGTACATCGGCCTATGTAACCATTCCTGTTGTGACCTGTTTATATCATATTCTTAGGTCATTTACTTTGACTGTAAACTGTTCGCTTTTTGGAAAATAAAGGAATTATAAAAAAAAAAAAATGGCACCTGAAGGACTCTCAGACCATGAGAAACAAAATTCTCTGGTCTGATGAAACAAAGATTGAACTCTTTGGCCTGAATGGCAAGCGTCATGTTTGGAGGAAACAAGGCACCGCTCATCACCTGGCCAATACCCTCCCTACAGTGAAGCATGGTGGTGGCAGCATTATGCTGTGGGGATGTTTTTCAGTGGCAGGAACAGGCAGACTAGTCAGGATTGAGGGAAAGATGAATGCAATGTACAGAGACATCCCTGATGAAAACCTGCCCAAGCGCGCTCTGGACCTCAGACCGGGGCGAAGGTTCATCTTCCAACAGGACAACGACCCCAAGCACACAGCCAAGATAACAAAGGAGTGGCTATGGGACAACTCTGTGAATGTCCCTGAGTGGCCCAGGCAGAGCCCAGACTTGAAAACCTTTGGACATCTCTGGAGAGATCTGAAAATGGCTGTGCGCCAACGCTCCCCATCCAACCTGATGGAGCTTGAGAGGTCCTGCAAAGAAGAATGGGAGAAACTGCCCAAAAATAGGTGTGCCAAGCTTGTAGCATCAACAAGACCTGAGGCTGTAATTGGTGCCAAAGGGGCTTCACCAAAGTATTGAGCCAAGGCTGTGATACTTCTGTACATGGGAGGAGCCTGTGATACTTATGTACATGGGAGGAGTCTGTGATATTTATGTACATGGGAGGAGTCTGTAATGCTTATGTACATGGGAGGAGCCTGTGATACTTATGTACATGGGAGGAGTCTGTGATATTTATGTACATGGGAGGAGTCTGTAATGCTTATGTACATGGGAGGAGCCTGTGATACTTATGTACATGGGAGGAGCCTGTGATACTTATGTACACGGGAGTTTTTTTATTTTTAATAAACTTACAAAGACTTCAAACAAAGTTGTCATTGTGGGGAATGTTTGTAGAATTTTGAGGAAAATAATGAATTTAATCCATTTTGGAATACGGCTGTAACATAACAAAATGTGGAAAAAGTGAAGAGCTGTGAATAATTTCCAGATGCACTGTATGTATCAATAATATCAATCAGCTAGATAGAAATGAGCCATGTCCTGGTCTACATGACAGTACAAGGGGTCCCAGCACTCATCTCACCCACATCTATCATAAATGGGCCCCTATGTCTCAGAGGGGCCTTTTGCAGCTGCACAGTCTTCACCAATGGTAGGGCCACCTCTACTCGCTGTAGCTTGGCATCGCTCAGCACCAGAAGATAAGAGGCTGCAGTCCCGTCCTTGAAGCATTGTGAGAAACCTGCTGAATGTGATTTGTGATTGCATAAGAGGTTTTAAGCTAAAGTGGACTTTCCAGCTCTTTGATTTTGGATATAATCCAGAAGGGTCAGAACCTCTTTTGGGTTTTTATTGCTGTCCTGGTGATACTAATTAAAAGCATGAATACAATATATAGTGGGGAAAATAATTGTTTGATCCCCTGCTGATTTTGTAGGTTTGCCCGCTTACAAAGAAATGAAGGGTCTATAATTTGTATCATCGGTGTATTTTATATGTTAGAGACAGAACATCAACCAAAAATCCAGAAAAACCCCATGATACAAATGTTATAAATGGAGTTGCAGTTAAATAGTAAAATAAGTATTTGATCCCCTCTACCAACCAACAATAATTCTGCCTCCCATAGACTGGCCACAGTAGGTGCCCATGTGGTACACAGATCAGTCCTGTTAATGTAAGAAGGAGCTCCCAACGAAAACTCGTTATTTGTATAAAAGCCACCGGTCCACAGAATCTCTTCCTTCCATTCAATCCTCACCATCTTGGGCAACACCAAAGATCTGCCAAAGGACGTCAGGGAGAAGATTGTAGACCTGCACAAGGCTGGCATGGGCTACAAGACCATGAGCAAGAAGCTTGGTGAGAAGAAGACAACTGTTGGAGAGATTATTCGCAAATGGAAGAAATACAAAATAACCATCAATCGCCCTCGGTCTGGAGCTCCATGCAAGATTTCGCCTCATGGGGTGAGGATGGTCATGAGAAAAGTGAGGGATCTGCCCAGCATTACAAGGGAGTAGGTTGTGAAGGATCTCAGTTGGGACTGCTGTCACCATTGGTAACACAATACACCACCATGGATTGAAATCCTGCAGCGCCCGCAAGGTTCCCCTCCTCAAGAAGGCACATGGTACAGCCGGTCTGAAGATTGCCAATGAACATCTAAATGCTTCGGAGAAGGATTGGGAGAAAGTGCTGTGGTCAGAGGAGACCAAAATCGAGCTCTTTGGCATTAACTTGATTCGCCGTGTTTGGAGGAAGAAAAATGCTGACTATGACCCTAAGAACACCGTCCCTACAGTAAAGCATGGAGGTGGAAACATGATGCTTTGGGGCTGTTTCTCTGCTAAAGAGTACAGGCCGACTTTGCTGCATTGAGGGGCCGATGGATGGGGCCATGCAATCTTGGATATGAACCTTCTTCCCTCAGCCAGAACACTGAAGATGGGTGGTGGTTGGGTCTTCCAACATGACAATGACCCAAAACATCCCGCCAAGGCAACAAAGGAGTGGCTCAAGAAGAAGCACATTAATGCCATGGAGTGGCCTAGCCAATCACCAGACCTTAATCCTATAGAAAATTTATGAAGGGAGCTAAAACCTCGAGTTTCCAAGAGACAGCCAAGAAACCTTAAGGATTTAGAGAAGATCTGTAAAGAAGAGTGGACCAAAATGCCTCTTGAGATGTCTACAAACCTGGTCACCAACTACAAGAAACGTCTGACCTCTGTGCTGCCAACAAGGGTTTCTCCACCAACTACTAAGTCATGGTTTGCTTGGGGATCAAATACTTATTTTACTCCTTGAACTGCAACTCCATTTATAACATTTGTATCATTTGTTTTTTTTTTCTGGATTTTTGGTTGATATTCTGTCTCTATCATACAAAATACACCGATGATAAAAATTATAGACCCTCCAATCATTCTTTTCCCCACTGTAACTGCAAAATACCACCCATTGATCTTGCCAGAAAGCCGGTGCTGCCCAGAGTACTCTGCAATGTTATCAGCCCTGCCTGATTTTCTTCTGTGGACTACAGAATTACTCCCACCCTTGTTACTGAGATGAGTGTGTAGGGTGACAACGCTCCTTAGATACAGTATGAAGAGTGTGCATGGCCACTCTAGGCCAGTGATGGTGAACCGTGGCACTCCAGATGTTTTGGAACTACATTTCCCATGATGCTCAACTACACTGCAGAGTGCATTAGCATCATGGGAAATGTAGTTCCAAAACATCTGGGGTGCCAAGGTTCACTATCACTGCTCTTGGACAAAGATCACCAGGCGAAAAAGGGAAAAAGCCTGGGGAAAAAAAAAGGAAACGAATGCAGCTGGCACATCCATGGTTAGTGGGCAATCAAGGTGATTTATGATTGGTTCCTACAGATAGCTGCACATCAACGTGTTGTGAAATAACTGCAGAAGTAAGGAGTGGAGGATTATGGGGGGGCATCCTCAGAACAGCCATATTATAGATTTCCTTGGCCTATTTCACAATAGACAGTACAGATCACAGATTTACTATAGCTACTTGTCTAAGGAGAGTGTCTACTATAGCTTCATGTCTGGTCTGGGGAGATTTGCATAGATCATCATGCATGCCACAGGCATACATTTCCCCCGTGCTCACCTGTAAACATCCTGGTGACGGTCTTGTTTTGCCTCCGTGCCGTGCACACCAGCAGCAGCCATGGTGGGAGCAGCTCATGGTGACCGGCCAGCAACTCAGCGATGGTACAGCTGGACTCCGCCCCAAATCCATCTGGACGACAACAGCAGCACGTCTCATCCACAGAATCCACCAGCAGCAAGAGGTTCTGAGAAGGAGGAGGAAGCTCTGCCAGTGGCAAGAGGACCAGCCTGCAATGAGAACATGTCAGTAAATAGACCAGCCCACCATGAGGACACCTATCAAACAGCCTGCAATGAGAACATGTCAGTAAATAGACCAGCCCACCACGAGGACACCTATCAACCAGCCTGCAATGAGAACATGTCAGTAAATAGACCAGCCCACCATGAGGACACCTATCAATCAGCCTGCAATGAGAACATGTCAGTAAATAGACCAGCCCACCACGAGGACACCTATCAACCAGCCTGCAATGAGAACATGTCAGTAAGTAGACCAGCCCACCATGAGGACACCTATCAACCAGCCTGCAATGAGAACATGTCAGTAAATGGACCAGCCCACCACGAGGGCACCTATCAACCAGCCTGCAATGAGAACATGTCAGTAAATAGACCAGCCCACCACACCACCCGACCAGATAAATGACTGTACAAGAGTAACGTCCGA
>BLSH010231659.1:99191-117953 GCA_018402905.1 Glandirana rugosa
TGTAGACCGTTTTCTTGACAAGGTGTCCGGTCTGACCTTTAATTCACTAGGTTATATGTCTACTTTGAGTTAGCTAGTTGTCATATCTCTACTCAAAGTGTGTAACACCAGGAGTCGTTAGTATATCTTGGTACTTCCCTACTCTCTGAGGTGTATCACATTTGGTCGTTAATTAATTTAACATAATACATAACTTATTTTTATCACTTGTGAGTGTACAAAGTCAATTTTTTCGTGAATTTTGTCATACCTTCCTTGGGGTCTTCTTCAGAGTAGTCTGTTTTGTATGCAGCCCAGGTCAGGACGGCCACGGTAACGCAAGGAAGGTATGACATATATATGTGACATACTAGTAGGCTTTCGAGCCTATACAGCTTGGAGTAAGACAACATGCATAAAGAGGATGATGTGGTCAAAATACTCATTTGCCTAATAATTCTGCATACAGTGTATATATACAGTATGGAAGGAACGCAATGGCACCGGCAGGACTGGACCCGACGTATGTTTTGTCTGATGAGACTTCTTCTGGGGTTCCTTCCATACTGTTTTAAGTGCTTTTTTAACTGAAACATGTGAGTGTTCACTATTTTTATTCAATACATAATACAATTTAATTAATTGCTGGTTTACACTATGTGGAGTCTCTCATCCCTTCATGGTTCTATATGATTGCTGAGGACCACAATGTGTGAAACTCATCTCTATACTGTTGATCGATTGAGTTTCATCTGTATATTGGATCACTTAATTTCCAGTCTGGCCTGTGGAACAGTTCTTTTGCCAGATGTCGGTACATCCAATGCGTATCTGACCCAGGAGACATATGTCTCTCTGACTCCAAGTTTTCTGGTAAGCCTCCTATATGTTGGTTGTGGTTCTTCTCTTCATGGATTCACATAAGTTTCATTATATTCATCTCTATATGAACTGCACTTTAACCTTTTTGGATTAGTATTTTTTGCACTTGAATTTGTACTTTGAATAGTGTTTATTGTTATTAATATTCACGTTGGTGGACATATCTATTGCCCACCCTTATTTTTGGCTATCACTGGTTTGCACTTTATCCATGTATTACATACCCATACTGTTTGTTGTTGCCAATTTTTCACTATTTTATCCATTTATATGTTACTCTGTATCATTTGTGGTGGGTTCTTAGAACTCCCTTTTTCTTTATAGCGCTGCACTTTTTTACCATTTATCCTTAGAAAATAAATCTTCACCATCCAGGCACTAACTAAACAGTTTAGGATCCTAACTCACATGTGAAGGGCTTCTCCCAGTCACCCACAAAACAAAGATAATGCAAACCTTTTTCTGTCTCTCACAAAGCAGACATCACATCAGTAGCTCTCTCACAGGTATGGCTTCCTGAGTCCCAGGCCAATCCTTTGCTCTAGTCATGCTTAATTAATACCACCTGTTGGTGGACACAAGTGGACCGCAAAATCTGGTCCGGAACCAAGCCTGCCAAGGTGGCTGGTAAAACTAAGACTGAATTCCACCTTAGTTTTCGGCAAATGAACGCATGCGAGGTGAAACATAACAACCATCAATCACCTCGTCTTTCATGATGTCACATATCCCCCCCCCCTCTGATCAAGCCCCTGTGGCTGATCAACTGTCCCAACCAGACAATGATTACGGGAAAGGGCATATGCATTATTCTGAAGTTTCCCAGCTCTATGCTCCACTGCAAACTTAGCTTTCTGGGATTTTGACTTCTGCCAAAGGGGAGTAAGAGGGCTCGTTGGAGGAGGGTGTTTGGTGGAACTCGGAGTAGAGGCCTGCATAGGAGAGGGAGGGTCCATGGAAAGAACCCCCAGTTTCTGGAGAAGAAATTCGCCATCCGGAAAGGAGGAGAATTTGAAGGATTTGTTTTTCAATTCAAATTTGAGTCCAAATGGGAACTACCACCAATATTTGATATTTTTCTGTTGTAGCACCATCAGTAGAGGTTTAAGTGAACGCCTATGTTGAATCGTATAGGGAGAGATATCCGCGAAGAGTTGTATGGGGTGCCCCAAAAGTTGTAACTGAGAGGCAGACCTGGCCTTCTTCATCATCTCCTCCTTAACCCCATAGAAGTGTGGCTTCACCACAATGTCACGGGGGAGGCCATCAGATCGAGGGGGGCCCAGTGCCCTGTGGGCCCTGTCCAACTCCAGTCTGTGAGGTTGGATGTCTGGCAGAAGATCCTTAATGAGGGTGCGGACGGCATCCGAAATGTCGGTGATGCTTTCAGGGAGGCCTCTGATCCTGAAATTCTGTTGTCTGGATCTATTCTCCAAATCATCAATTTTATCTACTGCTTCTTCTAGTTGTCTGTGCAGGTCTTGTATCCTATCTGTGTTCTGATTAGCCCTCGCCACCGTGGCATCCATCTTAGTTTCAATAGTCTCAATGCTGGCACCAAGGTTGTGGAGATCTAGTTTAATTTCAGATGTATTCTTAGCCGCTGTATTGGCCAGGCCTCTGTCAAGCAGCTCTGCGAATTTGGCAAACATAAGTGAGATGTCTTGTGGCTGGGGGGAGATCAGGTCCTGTCTTTGTAGCTGGGCTGTGTGCTCTGCTGTGGGAGCCAGAACAGGAGACATCAGTAATGCCTCTATGGTCTGGTTGAGGAGGGATTCAGTGCATGCGGGGGAAGCTGGTCCCTGGAGAGGTGTAGCCCCGTGGAACCTGTCATATACCTTATCTCTCCAGGGGGACTGTGCTGGGGAAGTGTTGTGTGCCGCCTCGATGAGCGGTCGTTCGGCTGCCATCTTGGAATCTCCAGCCTCCACTCCGCCGTCTCAAGTTGTGCCCGCAGGTTCCTCCTAGCTTGCCCCGCACACATAGAGTGGGTCCCTGGGATATAGCCGGTGTTCCGCGGGCCGTTGGTGAGGAGAAAACCTTCGCTGCCGCACACTGGGGGCTCTGAGACGCCGGAGCGGGACGGAGCAAGGAGACTAAGCGTCCATCTTGCCGGCTCCGCGCATGCGCGTCTCCCTCCACTGCAAACTTAAAAACTTGAAGGGCAAGGAACCACCTTGTCACCCGACTGTTTTTCTCCTTGTTATCACACATTCATTTGAGAGGGGCATGATCAATGACTGGTTTGAATGGTCTCCCCACAGATAATATTTCATTTGATAGCTAAACATTCCTTCTCAGCAATCTCTGATTTGGACACTACAACACCCAGTCCTACATCAGAGGCATCTGTCTGTACCACAAACTCCTTTGTGAACTCTGGGGTCACAAGCATAGCTTGTTTATTTTTTTCTTCACTCTCCCTATTCCATGTTTGGCTCCAATATGGACACCTTCCTAGTGGTTCCCCATCTCACCTTGGTCATGTGTTCTAATCACCTTTTCACCGTGGCTATGGGCTTTACTTTATCCTTGCTACACTCACGTATACTGTTATGGTTACATACCATTTATTCTACTTTATACACTTTAGAAGTCTCATTAACCATGTTATGAAGATTCTTTGTACATCACATTCCATGGTGGTTGGGGATTGCAGTCCTGGTCCCGGTTTTCCCATTGGGTCCTTTCCTCAGCTCCCAGGACAGACATGTTTGGCCAGCCCCTGGCATGTGGTATCACACGGCTGTGTTTTCAGTTTATACATATTTCCAGGCATAGCCAGTCTTCCTTTTACCTTAAATGACCCATGTTGGTCGGTATGCTAAATTTTTGGTTACTTATATCTCCTTTTTAGACCACCGATGCATCTGCTCCTGATGAGTGGATGGAGTCCATGAAACTTGTTGAGCCTATTCTGATGCATCCATTTCACATTGATAATTTTATATAGTTTTACCTTTTATTAGATCACACTCTGTGAAATTGTTAACCCTCTACATAGGGGATTAATATGTACACCCTTCATTGTTATCTGCCATGCTGTTATTATTATCATTTTTGTGTATGTATATTGATATTTTTCTACTCTATCATGCATGTTTTACTGTATTATGTCATGCCATAGATTGGTTTAGTAATAAACATACAGATGTTTATACCTATATGGATTTGTTTTGTCCCACCACACCCACTTCATTTATAGTCCCAAATTCCCCCTTCTTTTTGCATATAGTACAGGGATGGAGACATAAACTTTCCCTTACGTCTCACTCAAAGTCCCAAATGTTCCCTCCTCTTTTTTTAAGGTTTCAAGAGATTAACGTGATATATTTGGTCTGATTTCCTTTTTCCTGGCTGGTAAACGTTGTAGTTTACTTCCCCTACTCTTTCCATAATTTCAAAGGGACCTTGCCACATTGCTAGGAATTTACTCTCAACTGCAGAAACTAGTACCAGCACTCTATCAACAGGGTTGAAGGTTTGGGTCTTGGCACCCCAATTAAAAAAACCCTTCTCTGGGCGTTCGGGGCTTCTCCATATGTTCCCCTACAAGCGACATGATAGCCGCGATTCTATCTTGCATTAGAGAGATATGATCGATGACGCTTTTAAGGCATGGTCTCTCCCTCCCACGTTTCTTTTGCGTCATCTAGCAATCCCCTGGGATGTCTTCAATACAGTAGTTTGAATGGTGAATAAACTCTAGAGGCCTGAGGTACCTCTTGTATAGCAAACATGAGGTATGGCAGCAAAAAATCCCAATTTCTCCCATTTTTGTCCACTACCTTTTTTAACATGCTTTAGAGCGTCTTGTTAAATTCCTCCACAAGAACATCAGTGTAGGGGGTGGTAGACAGAGTTACAGGGATGGGAGATTTTGAACAACTTGCACAATTCTTTAGTGGCTCTGTACATAAAAGGTGTGCCTTGATTAATACCTCTTTTGGAATACCCACACGACTAAATACCTGGACAAACTCTTTGGTAATAGTCTTAGCTGAGGTATTACGCAAGGGAATTGCTTCAGGATACCGTGTGGCATATTCCAGTATTACCAGTATGTGCTGATTGCCGCGGGCAGACTTTACTACTGGTCACACTTCAATTATCCTAATGGTACCAGCAGACTGCGAAAATGGGGTGATGGTGCATAATTCTGACACTCTGGGCATAACTCACAATATTCTTTGACATCTGCATGTAACCCAGGCCAAAATAATCTTTGGGTTATTCTCTCCTTAGTTTTCTCTATACCCAGGTGTCCACCCATTATATGACCATGGGCCAAATCTAATACCATCCAGCAAAAGGGATTGAGAACCACCTCCTCCTCCCCTTGCTTTACCACTTGATACAGCAAGTTATTTTTAAGAGCCATGTAGGGAAACGACACCCCTACATTAGGTTCAACAGATTTTGTCGTCAATCATTTTGACATTCTCTCTGGTTCTAATGAGTGTGGAGTCTCTTAGTAGTTCCCTACAAAAACCATCTTTCCTGACTTCTAAGTCAGGGACCACATTCTGTCCACTCTCACTATTAGAGTCAGATAATTTCTTGTTCATTAACCTCAAGCTGGGGCGGGATTCCAGCTCCTCCTGCTCCTCAGCCATTACAGAAAAAGGAAAAGGATCCACCCCTCCGTTGGAAACAACCAACAGTTTCCCTTTCAATTTTGCAATCAAAAGGGTCTGGAATGAGTTCCAGTGTTTCCTCAGCAGGGTGAGCTCTGTCCTCCTGACTTCTTTTTTTTTCCCATAAACTCCAAAAGTGTGGAAAATGTCTCCCCACTAGGACTTCATGAAGTAGAGTACCACCCCCATTGAGTCACAGTGCCCCAAGGGGTATCAAACTCAGCCACAGCAGTCTGGTAGTCATGTGTGTCACCATGTATACTAGCAATGTATACTAGCAGAGCAGTGACTGACTGTCCATCAACTGAAATCATGCACATTTTTAAATGCATACTGTTTGACAGGTTAATTTGGTTGGTCGCAGGCTGGCCGGTAAGTAGAGTTTGGTATTTGCCTTGGATTTATCCTTGGCCCTTTTGTTTTGCTGAAATCATGCACATTTGATTTTCCATGCATCCCTGACATGATGTAGCACATGTTACCTGTGCAAATAGAGACATACATTTTTTCAAATAAGCGTTATCACATTGCATTGGTTCATTTAGGGAACAATTAGCAGCAATATCACCTAACGCATGGCAGTGATAACATTTTATGTGTTCTGTACCCAGTCCTCTAAATGGCCTCAGAGACCTTCCTGACCTATTTGGCCAGTCTCCAGGTCTTGAGCCCATAATTTCATTATCTGTGGCAACAGTCTTTTTTTCCCCCTTGAACCCTGGAACAGTATTACTGGAACCTCCGGGTGGTTTTTCACCCCTATTGACATTGGGGTGGGGCACAGACAAGTCCTCAGCAGCAGTATATCTCTCCACCAGGTCCACCAGCTGGTTTGCAGTCTTAGGGTCCCCATGGCTGACCCACTTCCTCAAAGTGGCAGGAAGCACATGTAAATAATGGTCCATGACCACACGCTCCACAATCTTAGGGACTGACAAAGTCTATGGCTGCAGCCACTTCTTGGTGAGGTGTGTTAAGACAAACATTTGGGAGTGGGGTGGTTTGTCAGTACTGTATGACCACCGATCCACCCGTTGACCCCAGACCGCAAAGGTGACACCCAGGCATGCAAATATCTCAGCCTTCAGTGTCTCATAATCATGGGCAGCATCTGGTTCCGTGTCAAAATAGGCCTTTTGGGGTTCTCCTGCCAGAAAGGGCGCTAGCAGTCCTGCCCATTGATCATTTTGCCATTCTTCTCGAACAGCGACTCTTTCAAAAGTCGCTAGGTAAGCTTCCACATCATCTGCAGGTGTCATTTTCTTCAGGTAATAGCTGCCGCCCATCATTTCCTGTTCCACCAGCAAAGGACCTGTGGACCCCTTCTTTAACTCCACCAGGGCCTCCACAAACTGGCATTTGATTTCCAGCTAGGCTGCAATGGCCTGGCGATTCGCTGCAGTGGTCTCTGCAAACTGGCGGTTGGCTTCAGGCTGCTGGCTATTGGCTTCCTGCTGAGTTACAGTGGCCTGGCGATTCACCTCCTGCTGTTGGTGGTTGGCTTCCTGCCACTGGCGGTTGGTTTCCTGCTGAGTTGCAGTGGCCCACAGCAGGGCTTTTAACACATCCTCCATCTTTCCACTTGTTTAGGAAGATGCCTGCATCCTCCGCCATATGTGGGGGCTAGCTCAACAGCGATCATCTTCCCTGGGGAAAAAGGGAAGTCCAAATGGCAGGTTTTCTTAAAATCTGACTCAGTTTTATTTTTAAAAGGTTGCATGAAAATCAAATAAACAAAACAGAAAATAAATCCTCACCATACAAGAGCTAACAAAACAGCTCATGATCTTAACTCACAGGTGAAGGAATCACCCACAAAACAAAGATAACACAAACCTTTTTCTGTCTCTCACAAAGCAGATATCACATCAGTAGCTCTCTCTCAGGTATGGCTTCCTGAGTCCCAGGTCAAAACCAATCCTTTGCTCTAGTCCTGCTTAATTTATACCACCTGTTGGTGGACACAAGTAGACAGCAAAATCTGGCCTGGTTGGTAAAACCTGGACCGGATTCCACCTTAGTTCTTGGCAAATGAATGCATGCAAGGTGAAACATCCATCAATCACCTCGACTTTCATAATGTCACACTACGTATATGGCAAAATGATATACAAAGGGCTCAATCATGATTAAAGTACTATTAACATGTTTTATGTTTGATTGTAATGCTTATAATAATATGTGTGTTTCATAATCTATACATTCTCAGACGTAGGGATGGGCCGAACACCCCCCGATTCTGTGAGATTCAGAACACCGCAAACAGGCAAAAAATGTGTGCGAACATGCAAACCCTATTAAAATCAATGGGACTCGAAAATTAAAAATCAAAAGTGCTCATTTTAAAGGCTTATATGCAAGGTGTATGGGGACTTGGGTACTGCCCTAGGTGACATGTATCAATGTATCAATGCAAAGCAGCATTGATAGCATAGGAGCAGTGATTTTAATAATGATTAAAGTGAACAAATAAAAATGAAATATTCCTTTAAATATCATACCTGGGGGGTCCCCTTAGTATGCCTGTAAAGTGGCGCATCTGTGCAATGTTTAGAACAGTGCTACTGCAAAATAACATTTGTAAAGGAAAAATTTTAATTTTCGCTCACGGCTGTAAAGTATTGCCAGTTCATGGCAATATAGATAAAAATCACAGAAAAAGCATTGCATTGAGGGTCTGGTGAGGATTTTAAGGGGAACCCAGCGGCAAAATTGAAAAAGAAATTGCATTGGGGTACCCCCAAGGTCCGTACCAGACCCTTCAGGTCTGGTATGGATTTTATGGGGAACCCCGTGTCAAAATTTTAAAAAAAATGTGCGTAGGGGTCCCCCTCAAAGTCTGTACCAGGCCCTTCAGGTCAGGTCTGGTATGGATTTTAAGGAGAACCATGCACCAATCTTTTTAAAGAAATGGTGTAGGGGCCCCAAAATCCAAACCTTATCCATATCGGAGCATGCATACCTGGCATGGCAGGAGGGGGTGGTGATACCCCCCCCGAACTGTGCCAGGCCACATGCCCTCAACATGGGGAGGGTGCCTTGAGGTCCCCCAAAAGCACCTTGTCCCCATGTTGATGGGGAGAAGGGCCTCCTCCCCACAACCCTGGCCGGTGGTGTGGGGGTCTGCAGGCGGGAGGCTTATTGGAATCTGGAAGCCCCCTTTAATAAGAGGACCTCCAGATCCCAACCCCCTCCCTATGTGAATGGGTATGGGGTACATTGTACCCCTACCCATTCACCAAAAAAGGAGTGTAGTAGTATTGCAAAAAAAGTAGACAGTTTTTGACAAGCCCTTTATTGTAAAGTAGCTCTTTTTCTTCCCCCGATTCTTCTTTCTTCCTCCGGTCTTCCTTCATCTTTTCCTGCCCACTCCTTCTTATAGTCTTCTGCTTCTTCTTTTGGTCTTTGTCCTTCCTCTCATCATCATCTTCTTCTTCTTCTTTTTGTTCTTTCACCACTGCTGTGCTGCTGCTGTGCTGTCCAGAGGCGACTCCCAAAATGAGCGGTCTTCAGTTTGACAGTTATTTTATAAGAAGGAACAGGGCCACCCGGTGATGTAAATGGGTGACCCTGCCCCCTCTGACATCACATGACATCAGAAGGGGGCGGGGTCACTTGGTTAAGTCTCCGGGTGGCCCTGTCCCTTCTTATAAAATAACTGTCAAACTGAAGACTGCCCATTCTGTGAGTCGCCTCTGAACAGCACGGCAGCAGCAGCGGTAACAGAAGAAGAAGAAGACGATGAGAGGAAGGAAGAAGACAGAAGGAAGAAGCAGAAGACCAGAAGAAGGAGCGGGGCAGGAGAAGATGTAGGAAGAACGAATGAAGAAAAAGAGCTATTTTACAATAAAGGGCTTGTCAAAAACTGCCTACTGTTTTTTGTAACACTACCACACTCCTTTTTTGGTGAATGGGTAGGGGTACAATGTGCCCCATACTCTTTCACATGGGGGGGTCAGGATCTGGGGGCCCCCTTATTAAAGGGGGCTTCCAGATTCTGATTAGCCCCCTGCCCTCAGATCCCCACAACCACCGGCCAGGGTTGTGGGGATGAGGCCCTTCTCCCCATCAACATGGGGCAAGGTGCTTTGGGGGACCCCAAAGTACCCTCCCCATGTTGAGAGCATGTGGCCTGGTACAGTTCAGGGGGGTGCTCGGTCGGATTTTGGGGGAACCCCATGCCATTTTTTTTTAATTTTGGGTTCTCCATAAAATCCCTACCAGACCGAAGGGCCTGGTTTGGATTTTGGGAGGGACTCCCACACAATTTTTTTAGATTTTGGCATGGTGTTCCCCTTAACCATTTAAGGACAGAGCCTCTTTCTGAGATTTGGGGTTTACAACTTAAAATCCGTTTTTTTTTTTACTTAGAACCCCCAAACATTGTATTTTTTTATAATACCCTAGAGCAGTGTTCCTCAACTCCAGTCCTCAAGGCCCACCAACATGTCATGTTTTCAGGATTTCCATTATTTTGCACAGGTGATTTGATCAGTTTCACTGCCTTAGTAATTGCCACAGCCGATTCATCTGAGGGAAATCCTGAAAACATGACCTGTTGGTGGGCCTTGAGGACTGGATTTGAGGAACACTGTCCTAGAGTATAAAATGGCGGTCGTTGCACACCGTATTTGCACAGCGCTCTTAAAAGCGCAATTTTTTTGGAAAAAATTAATTTGTTTGAATTAAAAAATAAGACAACAGTAAAGTTAGCTAAATTTTTTCTATATAGTAAAAGATAATGTTATGCCGAGTAAATAGTGATACCCAACATGTCATGCTTCAAAATTGCGCCCACTTGTGAAATGACTACAAACTTTGGCACTTAAAAATCTCCATCGGCGAAGTTTAAAAATTTCTACATTTTACCAGTTACAGAGGAGTTCTAGTGCTAGAATCATTGCTCTCGCTGTAACGATGGTGGAGATACCTTACATGTGTGATTTGAACATCGTTTTCATATGCGGGCGCGACTTACGCATGCGTTTGCTTTTGCGCGCGTGCTCGGCGGGACGAGGTGCTTTAAATTTTTTTTTTTTCTTATTCATTTTACTTGTTATTTTTTATTTTTACACTGTCCATTTAAAAAAATGGATCACTTTTATTCCTATTACAAGGAATGTAAATATTCCTTGTAATAGAAAAAAGCATGGCAGGACCTCTTAAAAAAGACCTCAGATCTCATATTTATACTAAAATGTAATAAAAAAAAAAGAAAAAGAAAAAAAATTACACTTGCAAAAAAAAATAAAAAATTGTCTCCTTTAAGAGAATGACATGACCCAGTCAAATAGGTGCAGAACAATTGGGCCTTGAGTGTTGGTGGTGGCAGAACACTGTAACCCCTCACAATTACTCTTGTTGGGTGCAGGAACGGGTCCTGCTGTTGTAAATTATTTTAAAAATTGTAATGACATGCCCCAGTCAAACAGGTGCAGAAAATTTGGGCCTTGGGTGTTGGTGGTAGCAGAACACTGTAACACCTAGCAGTTACTCTCGTTGGAAGCAGGACCAGGCCCTGCAGTTGTAATTTATTTTAAAAATTGTAATGACATGCCCCATTCAAGCAGGTGCAGAACAATTGGGCATGGGTGTTGGTAGTGGCAGAACACTTTACCCCTCACAGTTACTCTTCTTGGGGGCAGGAATGGGCCCTGCTGTTAATTAAAAAAAAAAATTGTCATGACATGCCCCTGTAAAACAGGTGCAGAAAAACTGGGTTTTGGTGGTGCCCTAAAGACAAAGTATCATTGGAAGCTAGCATCATCAGGATTCAGGACAGGATGTATTGGATAGGCAGCATAGGCAGTCTTCAGGGGATCCGAGATCCCTAGCAAATTCAATCAGTTGCATCAGCATCAAGGGCTTGATAGCTGCTGATCCAGGACTGATTCATTTTTATAAATGTGAGCCTATTAACAGAGTCTGTGGACAGGCGCACTCTTTGATCCGTTACGAACCCTTGAGCAGCACTGAATGTCCATTCAGAAAGCACGTTGGATGCAGGACATGCCAGTAGCTCAATTGCATATTGAGCAAGTTCGGCCCAATGGTCCATCCTCAAGACCCAGTAACTCAGTGGATGCTCAGTTGGAAATGTCTCCAAGTCTGCTCTTGCTCCTAGATATTACTGCACCATATAATGCAGAAACTGATGATGGTTGCTTGAACCTATCAGCCCTGGGCGCTGAGGACTGAAAAATAGTTTAAAAACTTCAACACCAGGCACTTAGAACACTTCCTGCCCAGATGTCATTTGTCTGTACGTCGGGCGGGAAGTGGTTAAAGGCATCAGTCAGCCGGCCACCTTCTTCACTGCTCTGCCTCTGACCAAACAAAGCCTCAGAAACACGCTGTCCAGCACCAGCACATGGTAACCTCCCAGGGTCTGGAAAGGCATTGCACAAACTTTTCTTCAAGGTATCCTGAAGATGTTTCATCCTCTGCTCCCTCTGAGAAGGCAGGATGAGCTCTGCAACTTTACCCTTGTAACGTGGGTCAAGAAGGGTTGCCAGCCAGTAATGATACCTCTCCTTGATACGGGTCTTTTCGCAGGCTTTTCAGAATGAGAGCCCAATCAGCGTAAGTTTGAAGAGGCTTGAGAGTCCTCTGGGTCACTGAGGATGACATTATCAGGAACTACCTCCTCCCAGCCATGTACAACTCCTTGGGTTTCTGGGGACTGAAAACCATATCTTGAAGACTGCTGCGTGTTATCCTCCACATCCATGCTGAAACAATCCTCCTCCTTCTCCTCCTCCTGTGTGTTTGGCAACCCTGCAGGAATGCTATCTGCATAAAGGGGTCCTTGAGAGGAAAGGAAGTCCTCTCCCTCCAGCTGCCCTGTTCATGATTCCACAAAGCGTGCGCTCCAGCAGGAAGATTAGAGGAACAGAGCATGCATTGTCGCTGCTTACCATCCTTGTGGCCTTCCTTAAATGGTGACAGGACAATGCATCCTCGATCTGTAGCTATATATATATATATATATATATATATATATATATATATATATATATTCATACACTTCCTGCAATACCTGTGTATGGTCTACACTGACTGCACTAACTGTATACAGATTACACTATCTCCCTGCCTTTGGCCAATCATGGCTCTCAAAGCAGAGCGTGCTGTGATTGGCCAAAGAATGCAGGTCATGTGCATGCTTTGGCCAATCAGCGGGCGACATTTCCACATGATTTTGCTGCATTGTGGGGCACTTGAATTTCCCGCAAATGCACCATAATGTTTGGGATTCACTGAACAGATGAACCCCAATGTTTGAGTCGAACATATGTTCGACTCAAACTGGGGGCCCATCCCTAAGTAAGATGGAAATGGAAAATGTATCCCAACATTTTAAGGCACCTTTCACACTGGTGGAGTCCGTCAATGACCCCCCCTGCTCGGCAGGGAATCTCTCTGCTGATCCCCACTAAGTAGGCGGATGACAGGTTCATGTCTAATCTGCATCAGTCCACTGTCCTCTATTGGGTTTTCAGATTGAAACAGGCTGCCTTTCAGTTTCCATCTGACTTTCATTCATTCCGATCCATCAGCTGGATGGGGAATGGATCCCCATCCGTCTGTTTTCAGCAGACAGGATCAAATCGGATGTCAACAGGTGTCAACGGACATCTGCCGCTCCATAGAGAGCAATGGATGGCCCAATCAGGTCTGTCTGAAAAACTGACAGGCAGAATTGATCAGTTCATCCATGTGAAAGGGGCCTAACGTGTAATTAATATGTTGACATTTAACCCTGGATAAAATTACACCTCTTTTAGCCTGGGTTTCTTGTTTAGGTTGCTAATATACCAAAGATTAAAAATTATAGGTAATACCACAAACACCAGGAATATATCTATATACCCTCTAAATAAAATTACATTTAAATCAATCTAAGGATAAAAATATTTTATCTGCTATGAGATTGAATCAAAGAAATCCACCTTTTATACCCAGAAAATCTAATATAGGGATTTCTAGTCTTTAAGTGGCATCTGGTGGTTACGTTAAGTTAAGTTATTGACCGTGCAAGCAAATAGTTAATCAGTAATATTACCCCCTATCAGAGGTGAGTAAATATTACAAACTATACCCTCTAGGATGGCCCCTAGAATAAGGGAGTTTTCTTGGGAAATAAAACAGTAATTTTAGATAGAGGCCCATCTTGATCCATCTTGGTCCCCATCTTGGTCATCAGCTTCATCCTCATGTGCATAGTGATCAAGATCCTCATCTTTAGATCAGCATCCGGTTTATTATCAGACTCCATCTTGAGCTTCGATCATCATCATCAATATCATCCTCATCAGCATGCTCTCATACAGCTTGCTCTCTAAGCAATGTCACAGTCCTGCTAAAAATCACAGATCCCTGCCAGTACCAGTAAAAACAATAAAAAAAAAAAATAACAGTCCCTAAATCTATCCCATAGTTTTTAGACGCAATAACTTTTGTGAAAACTAATGAATATACACCTATTGCGATTTTTTTTTACCAAAAATATGTAGAAGAATATATATTGGCCTAAACTGGTGAATACATTTTTTTCAAAATTGTCTGTATTTTTTTGTATATTGTGCAAAAAATAAAAACGTAGAGGTGATCAAATACCAACAAAAGAAAGCTGTTTGGGTACAGCATTGCATGACTGCTCAATTGTCAGTTAAAGCGACGCAGTGATGTATTGCAAAAAATGGCCTGGTCATTAAAGTGTAACTAAAAAAAACACTCCCCTCTGGGTGATCTATGTACATTGCAGGGATTATAACAAACTTTGTTGCAGATTCCTACCTTTTGTTGTTCTGAAGAAATCCCTCTGTGTTTGTCTGTGCCTCTGTACTGAGTTGGTCTAATGGGAGTGGTTTCATAATTAACTGTCAGGTGTGCAGCTGTAGGGCTCTAATGAGGAAATCTGCTGGGCCTGCATCCCTTTAGGCATGTTCCTATTGAAAGTATCTCTTCAAAAATGACATTTATGTTGCAGGGGATACCTGAAATCGGACTTGTATCTTAATGCAGACTTCTGGGAAAACTGGTGAGCCAATCACACAAGGAGGAAATTATTTTTCTGGGAAGTGGTCAGTACACTCTGTGTACAGAACAACCCAGGTAGCCATATTGCAATGCATTCTCAGAAAATTACAGAGCTGCTGATTGAAAAGGAAAGGTACTTTTTAATGACATTCAATTACTATATGACTTGTGTCGCAATTATTTGCTATTTTTTTTTCCCAGGAAAGTGGAGTTACCCTTTAAGGGGGAAATCTTTCCAGTCCTCAAGTGGTTAATCTATATATGTTTAGTGGTAAAAGGAAATTTTGTGAAATATAATTGCTGTGTCTATGTCATATTATTAATTCTACTGCTATCCATTATTGTTAGCAACTTAACCATAAAATACATTTTAATTTGTTTTTCTAGTTTTGTAGTCCATTGTTTCACACTATTTTATTGTGCTTAAGAATATCTGCATATCTCTGAGCTCCACTACCTGATGGTCTTGCACCGTCACCCCCTCCATGCGGGGGGTCGAGCAGCTCTGTGCTCACCGGTGGCCTCCCCCCTTCGGAGGCCCCCTGGGGTCGTGCAGATCCGGTCTGGCTTCTCCGCACTAGCACTGCAATATCTTGTGTGCAAACCTTTGTGTATTCAAAAGTTATGGTTCCACGCTGTGGATCAGTTCCTATACCTACTCTCCCATCCTTTTCTATTCTTTTTTTCTTGGCCTGTTCTATTGTCTTCTCTTCTGTCACTCTCATAACCTGCCCAGGCTCGTAAACATGGTGACTCTCAAGCTGACTCAATGGCATCCCTTAATGTAATATCCCTTAATGTAGGGGGACTTCACTCCCCAGGCAAACGGCATACTCTCTTTCCTGAGTTGACACGCCTCAAGGGCGATATTATTTATCTCCAAGAAACCCATCTAACCCACTCTACCCAGGTTAGGCTACACGCACCTGAAAATCCTAAGTGGTATTATAGCCTGTCAGACATAAATAAGGCTAAGGGGCTTGCCATTGGGTTTCGCCAGGATGTCGCCTTTGCACTTGACAATATGCTCACTGATGTACATGGTAGATTTCTGTTCCTAAAGGGCAGTCTGGGCAATTTTCCGTGCACGCTAGCAAACATATACGCACCTAATCAAGACCAAACTAGGTTTTTAGCTGAAATTATTTCTAAACTGAGTGAGTTTGCCCACGGATGCATTGTACTAGCAGGTGACATAAATACACCACTTGAACCTCCCCTCGACACCTCCCAAGGTAAATCGTGCCTCTCCTACAAGCGTTTAGCCTTTATTCGCAAACGATTACACGATGCCCAGCTTATTGATACTTGGAGAATAATGCACCCTAATGTTAAAGACTTTACCCATTTTTCCTCATTACACAATTCTTACTCTAGGATAGATTATATTTTCCTAGACCACCACCACCTTAATCTCATCCTACACTCCAGAATTGAAACCACAACAATTTCAGAACACTCCCCAGATAGTCTTAGCTTACAAATACCCTCACTGCCCGTAAAACCCAACAACTGGAAATTGAATGAAGCCCTCCTATGGGAAGAACCGGGTAGAAAGCTGATCGCGGACAAGCTAATTACATACTTTAAAGAAAACTCTGACACTGAGATTTCCCCGGGAGTCATATGGGAGGCCCATAAGGCCTACATCCGGGGGAAACTCATTGAACTGGGCTCACGTAAAAAAAAAGAGAGATCACAACAACAGGCTCAACTTCTGTTAGAAATAACCAAGTTTGAAAACCATTATAAAACCCAACAATCCCCAGTCCTATTCCACTCTCTAACAAAAAAAAAGAGAAGAACTTAAAGCCTTCGTCCACGAGGACCAAAAGAGGCATTTCAAACTAATCTTTCAACGTATCTATGAATGGGGTAATAAGCCTAGCCGTTACCTGGCCAGATCCCTGCACCAAACAAAATCTGCCTCCTGCATAGCCAAAATAAAAACTCCCACGGACACGCTAGCCTACAATACCAAAGCCATAGCTGGAGAATTTCTGGCCTTTTACCAACAATTATACCATGTTGATAAGGTGATCAGTGATAAAACAGCTAGAGACACAGCAACTCAGGAATATCTCTCCCATGCTAACTTACCCTCTCTCCCCCTTTCTTCACTCACGGCATTGGAGGAAGACTTCACGCCCTCAGAACTAAGCTCTGCCCTTAAATCCATGTCTGCGGGCAAGGCTCCAGGCCCTGATGGGTTCTCGGTAGTCTATTACCACACTTTCTCAGATACCTTACTTCCTCACTTATTACGCTACGCCAATTCAGTGTCTGACGAAGATGCCTTGAGACCAGAAATGCTCCATGCTCACATTACTGTCTTCCCTAAACCTGGGAAGGACCCCAACCCTCTGTGGAAGTTTCCGGCCAATATTATTGCTCAATATTGAAAAATATACTGCAAAACTATATGCCAAAATGATTGCGAACAGCTCCTCTCCCTTATCCCCCAGTGGGTCTCGTGCAACCAGACCGGATTCATCTCCGGTAGAGAAGCGCGAGACAATTCCCTATGAACACTTTCCATAATTTTGCATGTGCATATGACTTCCCAGCCCGCAGGACTGGGAATATCTTTTGGCCACGTTGTCATTTCTAGGCATTGGCCCTCACATGTTGCAAAGAATTTCAGCCTTATATAACTTCCCCACCGCCCAACTACATATAAACGGCACCCTAGGCGACCCATTCACACTACATAATTGAACCAGGCAGGGGTGTCCACTCTCCCTGCTCCTATTTGCCCTATCCTTAGAACCCCTTTTGTCCACAATTTGCCACAGTCCCAACATCCACGGTATCAAAGTAGGCCCCACGGAACATAAATACGCGGCATATGCCGGCGATATATTATTCTACATCCAACAACCTAATATCTCCCTCCCCAACCTTATGTTTGCTTTCTCAACATTCGGCTCCATCTCTAATTTCAAAATTAATTCATCTAAATCGGAAATACTTAATATATCAGTCCCCCATAAGTTAGAGACTTCACTTAAATCGGCTTTCCCTTTTACTTGACAACCTCACTCCCTGAAATATTTGGGCATCCACCTCACTCCAAATCTTTCCTTCCTATTTCGAGTCAATTACATCCCCCTACTTAATTCTATACGCGCTGACTTTCACAGATGGTCCTCTCTAGCCCACGCCTGGCTGGGGAGGATTAATATAATTAAGATGAACGTGTTGCCCAGGCTGCTCTTTTTATTTCAGATGATCCCATACAGGGTTTACCCGGTTTTCTTCACTACCCTCAGTTCACTATTGAGCAAATATATCTGGAACCGTAAGTGTCCCAGGATTGCTAAACAAAGACTGGTTAAGCCCAAATCAGAGGGAGGCTTGGCCCTCCCTGACCCCAAGGGGTACTTTCTTTCCTGTGTACTATCAAGGATATCAGACTGGAAATATCATATCCATACCAAACTTTGGGTCCACGTGGAAAAGGAACTCAGTGGTACTAATCTTTGGCCCCTAATATGGATTCCTCGGTCACACTGTGACCTCTCTGAACACACCTCGCCTCTTACAAGTTCTACATTTGCAATCTGGGACTGTGTAAGAAAAATAAGTGGTCACTAGAGTTGAGCGAACTTCTAGAAGTCCGGGTTCTGCTGGTTCGGGCGAACTTCGGGACAAAGTCTGGGTTCGGGTCCGGACAGAACCCGAACTTTGTCCCGGACCCCGAACCCCATTGAAATCAATGGGGACCCGAACTTTTAGGCACAAAAATGGCTGTAAAACACTCCTGGAAAGTCCTAGAGGTCTGCAAAAGGAAGGAAATGGGGTAAGGGTGGGACAAGTGACCTACAAAGAAATGGGGACAGGGAAATAACTTTAAATATTTAAAAAAAAATAAAAACATAAAAAAACAAAAATGGAGTTGAATGTGGATCATCTTCAAACTGGGTCTGAAAAGTATTAATTAACGGTAGAGGCCATATAACTGTTCTAAAATCATCTTCAAACTGTGTCAAAAAAGTATAAATAAGCCGGGAGAACCCATATCACTGTTCTGCAAACATCTGGAAACTGTGTGTGTCACTTTAAATGAAACGGGGAATAAGTGAACATCTGTTCTGCAAACATCTTTAAAGTCTGTGTGTCACTTTAAATATAACCGGGAATAAGTGAACATCTGTTCTGCAAACATCTTTAAAGTCTGTGTGTCACTTTAAATATAACCGGGAATAAGTGAACATCTGTT